>BRDA01002403.1:65957-104136 GCA_036984385.1 Crenuchus spilurus
ATTGACATTTGCCATCTCCACATCATTGCATTCAGTTTTTATTCACAATTTGTTTAGTGTCCCAACTTTTTTGGAATCCGGTTTGTAGAAGAGATATGATTTTGACACATTTGATATAAAGCTTTTATTGCACAGTTTACTGTAGAAAGAACATTGTTTTAGTAGACCTTGAAACAAAGCGAGGAAATGCTACAATATGGATTAAAACCTCCTGATAAGTACAGAATGTAAATCCAATGCAAATGTAATTCTTTATTTAACTAACTGTAATTAATTATGTGATCATGTCCGAAGACACGGCTATTAATTTCTGTCTCATTTCCTCAAGGGGTCCCAACACTGGAGCAGCAGCACTTTTTTCTTCGCTCCAACACACCCTGATACAACCAGTCAGTTAGGTAACTATGCCTTCTTCAGTCAAATTGGGTGTATTAAACACAAAAACATGCAATGCAGGGGGTGCTGAGATGGCAAGGACTGTTCTATATTTTCATTTCTCTACATTCACACAAGCCACTTATACATACTAATAATTTTTGGAGAAGCCATGACTTGGAGGCTAGAGATCCAGTCTTGTGTCTTGGCAGGACAGGACTGAAGTGCACCTAACCCCCAACAATTCCCAAGGCGCCATGGATAGGGGCTACCCACTGCTTTTGGGCACATATGCTTGCTGCCTACTAGTGTGCTCACTAGTGTGTTTCACTGCTTGAATGGGAGGTTAAACTGTTCTGTGTTGAAACACATTGGTCAGTGATTGTGCACTTTTAAGCCAGACACTTGTCCTTTCAAGTAATGCAGGCTTCTATGCAAGGCTGATATACTGACAATAAAATTCTCTCTGGTTATCTTTTTGAGGATGTCACATTTTAGTGGTTGAGAGGGTAATGATACAAAAATTCATTAGCAATGACCTTCTTCAGGAGAAAAGTTTAAGAATGACAAGAGGAGATGGGTAAAATCTTTAAAGTCACAGCTGTTCAGAAAGTGTATATGTATAGTGCAAACTTTAATGTACATTAATGTAATTCCGAGTTATTTTTTACCAATTCTATTGCTCCATCATCCTGAAATGTCCACACAATGTAAAGGGCAGCTGGTGTTATCAAATGGTGCAATAAAATAAACAGAAAAAAGTACTTAGCTAAGGTTCTCTTATAGCAGTGCCAGTGAGGTAAGTGTTCAACTGAAGGATGATAGCATATCAAACAAAAAGAGACACTAGGCATACAATCCTTGTATTACTGGTGGCAAGGTTATACCTTTAAAAGAGCACATCTATCAGTGAATGTGAGACGTGACTCTCATAACTGCTCTATGTGGCTAATCAGTGTAGTGGTGAATAACACATCACTCCGGTATTAAACAACAGGAGCTGATCCCATAGCCTGAGCCATAACTTGTACAAATCCACCAGCTCCTATTAGACATGGAGCAAATCCAGTGCTGTGGAATCATCAACAGATAGTAATGGTAAAGGAGGTACAACTATTCCTACAGCTAATGCAGAGGCCAGCACTAATTCCACAATGTGCTCTCTGCTAGCATAGCCAAAAACAAATGGTAAAACTGGCTTGTTACACAGCACATATTTTTGCCTTCCCACTTTCTTTTTGTTGCAAACAACCTCCCCATGGCATTCCAGAAGGCGTTTTCTGCAGCCACCATGATTGTGTGAGAAATAATTAGAGGCATACATTTGCATCATTAGCAGAGATTAGCTCAAACAATGTTTGTATATGTAGAAGAAGGAGTGGAAGTGCTAGGTTTTCAACAAGGCGGCTATGCTAGGCTTTTTTCCCCTCACAGCTTTCCTTAGGGGATACGTTCCATTCTTTGGTTGGCACACATTTTGGGGCAAAAACAAAGAAAGCCCAAGCACCTGCTTTTGCGTAAAGGCGCCACTTTCTTCTTCACTTTATGCTTGTAAAGATAAAGGCAGCAAAAAAGGTTCTTTAGAGCAATGCCACAGAAGAACAATTTTTGGTTCCCTAAAGAATCATTCATGCTCCTTTGAAGAACTATTTTTGTATCACATGTGACTGTGAACCTTTGTAAAGTTTAAATAAAATCCACACAATATAAAGTCAGGTCAACTTCCTTGATTGCAGAAGAATGACGGCCCATTTCTGGCCCACAGTTACTACTTTAATCGGCCCACATATTGGCATGGAATGATGGTAACATGGTGATGACTTTGTCCAAATCCAAGTGCCAAAATACAGCCTCAGTTTAATATAATCTGGGATGATACAGTTGGTTGGTTAGAGTTGAGCCAGTCCTGGTCCAAAATAGAAATGGCATTTAAAGATTTCAGATGGTAGGTTGTTTGTGGAATCTTCAAACACAATTTCTACAACCTGATCAGTTTTGCACCAATGTACACTTGTCATTGCCATGGCTGGCTCATAATTGTCTTAACTGGACCACACATGCTTCAGCATTGTCTGAGTTACTTCATAAATTCAGCTTCAGGATATCTTCAAGCTGAATTACCCCAAAACAAAACAAAATAACTCAAGAAGTTCATCTTTTCCTCACTGTTCATCCTGAGCAATGTTGTCCAGTTCAAGAACACCTGAGGAACCTGTAGTTTTAATAATGTACTTGGTGCTAAATCTGATAAACATGCTAATTTCAGTCTCTACGTAAACAAACTTGGTATTTTACGTACCCTCAAGAGTTATATTTCTTACACTTGACCCTGAAGAGCCTTTATAATAAAACCTCATAAATATCATCCTTTTGAACTTATCCTAGCCAACAAGCAATCTCAACTTATGTCAGGTGGTGTTTTTTTTTCCAGCTCCCATTTTCCACAACTGAACATTTCATTTCCAAGCCCGCTTTCCCAGACAGCTAATACTCATAATCCTTTGAGCAGCAGTGAGAGCAGGCTTATCCAGATGTGGGAGCACCTGTTCGGTGCGATCCCAGAAAACCTCGGGCAACAAAATTATCCTCCAGACATTTTTTTTGGTGCCCTTCAAGAGGTTCAGATCTGGATGCCAGTCTTTTTTTCTTTCATCAGATCTGCCCAGTCTGAATACTGTGCAAATTTCCCCACTTAGTTGTGCCATTTATGTAATGAAAAACGTCTGAGTCACCTTGCTATCTTTGATATCTCTGTAAACATTAATATGAAATGTTCTAGAGAAGCACTTAGAACTTGGCTATATGCTAATATGAGGAATCAATTCACACGGCTGTGTGTATTTACTTCATAATGTATATCAAATGATATGTAATTATGTAAATTCAGTTTGTAAACATGATGCATTGAGATAATATGCAGTAATGAGGCTTCTGTACATGCGATAAGTTTCAAAATACTGAACCTGCTGAACGTGCTATACTGTTCAAATTGTCACTGTTATATGAAAACCACATTTTTTTCAGAGTTTATTTTACTATATCACTAGAACATAGTAGCTGCCATTTATGTGGTGTGAACATTTCATGATGGAACAACCAACAGCAATGCTCTAAAATTACTTGGAATACAATTTCTATACATCAACTTACATTAAAATTTGAGGCAGTTTCTCTCTTCTCCTGCGAAGTTATTATTTTTTTAATGATACGACAACAATGTGTTTCTAATGGAAGCAGTGCCAAGTTATATTGTTCTATAATTAGACACACAAGTTTCAGCACAGAAGCTTAAGTAACATTTTGTTGATTTTCTATTTGAAAATGCGTGAACATGTCATCCCCAGGGAATAGAGTTTTGCACATTTTCATGTAGCATTTGAAAGGCTTGGTAATGGAATTAACAAGGAGATGAACTCAGGTAGTTAGATGTATTCATTTATTAACCAGAGAATCAACCAAAGGAAAGATGGATGACTGAATATGATCTCATCCACTAAGCCAGGGATACTCATTGCGTGGCTCCCGAGCCACATGTGGCTCGCCGTGCTTTATTGGTGGCTCTCGTGATCGGTTACAAAAGTACGCCAGCACAGCCAAAGTATTTTAAAAGCATGCTACAGAGACATATACTGTAATGTGCTTTACATTCCAACCACTTGCCCTCTCATTTTGCCTCAATTAAAGTTGGTTCCAAATTGGGGATACTGTGGAACCTGGCAACACAGGCACTGTTTCTAACAGCAGGCTGCACGAGACTCTGCTGTTGCCAGGTTCACGGTTTAACACTTATAAAAGAACTAATAAAACACTCAGGTGACCATATTATTAATGACTTTAAGATAAATAGCAATAATCATAATAAATCCCTTATAAACAAAATACTAAGTCGTACACTCGTACACAGTTGTTTTGCCATTCGCTTCAAACGTGTGACAGACATATTCTGGGCTAGTTTAAGCTTCTAAAGGGCGGGTTTTAGACTGACTTTAGGCTGGATATTTTTGTTGGACCTGGCAACCCTGCAGCAGGGTGGCTACATGGCAGCAGCGATTCTATAAGCTAGCTAGAGTAATATATTCAGTGCGCAAAGGTTTAGTCCATAGGTAGATTGTTTATTTTTTTCCATTATTTGAGTGACTTGGGGTGATATTGTGGCTCTCTCCTTGACTTTGATCTGTCAATATGGCTCTTTTGAAAAAAATAGTGAGGATCACTGCACTAAGCTGTTCTGTCTATGTGAAAACAAAGGACCTATATGGTCTGAACAATACAGACATACAACCGTCCCCTTGTAGACATTTAAGTAAAGCTTTAATGCATGCAATAATAATAATAATAATAATAATAATAATAATAATAATAATAATAATACATTTTATTTAATGGTGCCTTTCTGACACTCAAGGTCACCTTACATAAGATAGATAAAATATGACATAGTAATAATAATAATAAAACAATAGAACAGAAAAATAATACTCAAGAATAAAATAAATAATAAAATAAATAAAATATAAAATAAAGTAATAATATATAATAATAATGTTTTGAGACCGGCCTTAAAATGCAAAATGGATGCACGACAATACCAAGTAATTAGGGGAAGTTCAAGTTATTTTTACCATTTCTATTCATAGCTATATAGGGTATATAAAACAGCACACAAGCAGAATATAACACAAACCTGGTGGTCTAAGAAAGAACGTGTAATAACTCAGAAAGTCAAAACATATGATAGAGAACAGGAGATATATTATGTGGAAGAGCAGAGTTAACAAGAGGAAGTAAGATAGGAGGCAAAGAGCTAGGATCAGGGTACCCGGAACTTCAGTATGCCCAGGGGCATCTGCTGATGCAGAATGTGGTAGGGGGATCCTCTTAGGATCACTTTCCAATCATACCATCTCACACATATACATACTTTCCAGCTACTGCTGCAGTGAAATAACAAGAAACTAGTCTTTTACTTTTGATAGCTTTCAAACCTTTTAAGACTTGGAGAATAAATGTGTATATTACAAAAATAAAGTCATAATATTATGACAATAAAGTATCGAATTTACCAATAAAGAAATACTCCATCTGCTTGATTATCAGCATCACATTGTTATTAGTATAAGAACGCTGTAACGTCTTATAATGTTAACATCAAGAAACTGTGTTTATTCAGAAGAAAGAACCAGACTGACTTGGAGGGAATCATCTCTTTGGTTGAAGAATTTGTGAGAACTGTAGTGGCTGACTACAGGGCTATCAGTGGTTACATCTCCATGCCATTCGAAGAGGGCATGTAGTTTCAAAGGAAACAATGAGAATGGTAATCAAGATGATCGATTCTGAAAGAGCACTGTAGTCGGCCACTGCCTGCGAGGCCAGCAGAATGAGTATTTCTTTATTGGTAAATCCGATACAAAAGTATAACTCCCAAATCCTCAACGTCCCTAATTTTATCACAAGGAGACTGCTATCGTTTTTAATAACTGGCTTTAATGACTTTTATTCTTTTGAGTTTATTCTCATAATATTATGACTTTATTCTCGAAATATTACGACTTCATTCTTGAATTTTTATGACTTTATTCTTGAATTTTTATAACTTTATTCTTAAATTTTTATAACTTTATTCTTGAATTTTAACGACTTTATTCTTGAATTTTTATAACTTTATTCTTGAATTTTAACGACTTTATTCTTGAATTTTTATGACTTCATTCTTGAATTTTTACAACTTTATTCTTGAATTTTAAAGACTTTATTCTTGAATTTTAAAGACTTTATTCTTGAATTTTTATGACTTTATTCTTGAATTTGTACGACTTTATTCTTGAAATATTATGACTTTATTCTCAAAGTCAACAGTTTTTATTTTTTTTAAGAGTGGCCCTAAAATGTCATCGTACATGAGCAATGTCATAAACAAATAGAATTATTCCATTACTCCCTTAAGGAAGATAAAGATGAATAGGTTTAATTTAGATTACATTACAATAAAGTTTCTTTATTGTCTACCTCAGATAAAATGTGTCTTTGGCTTCTCTTATATGCATATACAAAATAGCCTACAACTGATAAAAAAGCACTACCAAAGTAAATCTAAAGATCATTGAGATTGAGAGCAGAGAATGAGGGAAAAACACTGCAATTATTTTTCATTGCTATTTAAGGAAATAAATGCATATATAATTACTTTCAAAGACAGCAGATGAGGAACTAGCAAAAAATGACTCTGATTTGCTTATAATTTATATGAGATTCTAATACAAATACAAACTGAGTCCAACTGTCCAACCTCACTAATGATCATAGACTCATTACTTGGTGTTTGGAAGGTTTGTGTAATGTGCGGTATATCAGTATATTCTTGAAAAGTGCTACTAGCTTCAGCATGCATCATTTCATCCTAATTGGATCAACAGAAAGGATACAACATGTTCCATCATTTAATTCTTAAAAAGTGCTTCTTTTTAAAGTTACAATTTGAAGATGCAAATCCTATAGAATATTGGGATGAAATAAGGGGAATTAAGTTCCAGTGACCATATTTCCATATTTGTACATTTGTACATTTGTACAAAATGCTCATGGTATCTGGATGGAGGATTTGTAGAATGTGATGTAGATATTTATGCTAATATGCACAATTAGTGTAAGTTATTTGTATTGCATTGATTCACAATAAGAGACTCTTGTATCAGTTTCCAACCCATTCCAGGGTTTAGTGTTGCATATTAATAAATTGATAAGAGTAGGCACGGGTCATGAGATAGGGTTGCAGTATTTGGTCACTTCATTTATTTACACCATTTAATAATGCAGTAAGATAAGAGTGCTTTATATTGTGTATACATATAAGGGACCAATAGAAATGGCCCAAAAATGACTTGGTATCCAATCTTGTTACGATAAACAAATTTAAAGAATTTTTTTTTTCTTATTTTAAATTTCAGTCAGAAGAAATGCATGTGATTTGTAGAAGATCTGCTCAGGATTCCATAATAAACTCATGATTTCTACTTCAAAGATGTCATTGCAGCATAGCCTTAGCAATGGTAAACAACAGATGAGGAACTGGCTACAAAAAGCATCCAATTTGTTTATGATTTATAGGAGGGTCTGAGCTTTTGTAATGCAAATGATGGCTCCACTGTCCAAGCTTGCTACTGATCATCCTTGGCCCCCTGGGCTCATTACCTTTATGGTGATTGGATGGAAGATTTGTGGAATGTGCAGTAGATATTTATAGTGACATGTACAGTGGACTGCACTGGTCCACAATAAGAGATCTCATCAAAGAAGCTACGGTTCATTACAGCACTGCAAAATATGCTCTACAGGCTTAAACGAATATCAGGTGGCATTTGAATGATTGCATTTGACATGGCTATGTGCACACTGGCTCGAATTACAGCCTGAAAAATCATATCAGGCATTTTCGAAAAGGCTCCGTACTATAGTACGGAGTGGAAAAATGCCCAGCTCATCCAACAGCCCCATTGACATTCTCCTTAGGCAAGGATTCCACTGTATAATCCGCCTCTCTCAGACAGATTATGAGGAACCCAATACTGGCTGGACGCTGCACTGAGCCAAAACATGGAATAAATCAGAGATATATCATCTGAGTGCGATGCCAACAGGACGTCAAAAGAAGCTTATACTGGAAACAAATGGTCAGAATCAGCTGGGCAAGAAATATATCCAATATAAACAACAGATACCAAGTAAAAATGTGCTCATGTGTTCAGGTGTAATAACAGGGGCAGCTTACATGCAATCCAACAAATATATGTTGCTAAGTGAATTCAGCTTGAAGATACAGTTCTAAGCACAACATTTCACTGGTTTAAAATAGCGACACACACTTAAAATGTTTAATCATGATTAACTAGACTGTTTTGCACAGTTTATTGTGATTAATTGTATTTGCTTCATTTGATTAAAATTTTTTTAATAAATGTATTTTTTTTAGAATTTTTTTATTTATGATATGAACATTTTTTACAGTATTGAAGTGTATGGTTTTTGTTTGTCTCAGCTCAACACCTTGAACAAACACATACATACAACAACATACAACTGTATGTCACACATCTGTTGGATATAAACATTACTATGATCAAACTTATCAATATTAAGTGCTTACCAAGTGTGTTCTGAGTGTATATAAAATGTGGTATACAGTAAATGTTCATTACCTACTTACTTGTCCTTATTATAATGCTTTTCTAAACACTCAGAGCTCTTCAACATTTGGGACAGACATTAGAGAGTCACCTCAACATCCAACAATGGTCAGCATCCACCTGCATGATGTGATGGCAGCTAGTCCTCATCAGAACTCTCACCACATCTTAGATATCCCAGCAGGCACAATGATGTTGTGACAATGCTCTGACAATGTTGTCTATGTTCTTGCAGCATTGATACAATGTGAAGATAAGGTTCTGTGCCTGCTGGGATTAGTCAGACAGGAAGTCTGGAGTAGGAAGTTGGACATCAAGGTAGCACCTCTAGTCTTTTGGAGAAATTGACCAGGGACCTATTTGGACTTTTAATATTATACATTTCTATTTGAAGTTTTACATCTCATCTGAAACATGACATCATTTATACAGCACAGTGTCCCCATCACTACATTGGAGCATTGGGATTCACAAAGAACATAAAAATAGTGACCCAACACCATTTCCATTAGTATTTTAAGCTTTACTTAAAGTTCATCTAAATACTAACCAGACTCAACCCTTCTTGGCTTCAGTGGATTTGCATGTTATGTTGTGCAGGTACAATTGCTATGAATGCTATGATGCTACAATATGAAGGTTGTTTCTAAGCCAACATTTGAACATCAGTTTCATGTAGTCAATCCTCAGATTAGATAAATCAGTAATAAACAATTACTGAGCTGACATGCACTGAAAGTGTCCACACATGTGTGTATCAGTGATATAAATAGTGGTGGCATACCGAAAGCTGTAACTTTCAGAGAACATGCACGTCATTAAAATGATCTTCCTAGAGACAGACTATGAAGACTTTCTTTCTTCTTTTGAATCTGGTACTGTCAAGTCCAGAGAGTTCAAATCTGTATCCTACTGGAATGAGAACCATAGAGCCATAACAATAGCATTTGAGCAAGGGCCATCAAGCTGGAATAACAGGTGGTCTGCAGGGTCAAACTAGGAAAATGCATTAACGGTGTTAAAAATATGTGCCATTAAGAAATTCCGCCGTTAATGCATTATTAACATGTTATCCAGCAGCATGGAAAAATTTTAGTAGAAGTTCTTTGAACTTCAGAAAAGTTTTCTCAGAACAGATATACACAAATGGCTCTTTAAAGAATAATCCAGTGAAAGGGTATTTATGGAACAAAAAGTGGTTCTTCTATAGCATAAATAAAAAGACCCATGTTTAGTTAACTAACCCACTTAATAAACTAAACTACAGTTTCAGCAGTTATGACTGGTCTACAAAATGCTATTGATCAGCTATCAAAACCTTGTTTCACCGACAGGCTTCTCCAAAAGCACTGCTCTTTTTGTGTCTGTAATATTAAGAAGGTGTAAAGTTACCATTTTGGAGACACAGTTTGATTACCACAGTGGCAGCACACAGAATAGCCTATATAACATTAAAAACAATCAAAACAATGAGTGCTACTATTCAACAATCCAGCAGTAATGTAGGATATAGAATCATTAAGGCAAGTGAGGAAGTGTGTTAATGACTCAATTACCACTATTAATTCCACATGCTATTGTGTAGCCCAAGGTCCATTATGTAAATGTTGAACGAACACCATATCTAGTCTGCTGCTGTCCAGTGCTGAAATGTCTGTATAAAACCCTACAGGGGCTGTTCTAGTCATCCCTGCAGACTATTTGTGGGCGTAGAATGGTGACACAATGCTACACCTGATTGTGGAAGCAAATGTCAAACTAGTCTGTGGGCCCTGTGCATATAGTGATGTCAAGCAGGCAGAAGACAGAGAGAGAGAGAGAGAGTGAGAGAGAGAGAGAGAGAGAGAGAGAGAGAGAGAGAGAGAGAGAGAGAGAGAGAGAGAACACAGGACATGAAGGTGTGAAGGCTCTGTCACTGAATCCCAGAGAGCATTGAGAAACCCATGACTAGCCTTTGCAGTCACAGCACTAAAAAAAGTTACACAACCTGAAGAAGAGGGAGGCATACTGGTCTAAAAGTGAATACTAATATGACGTTGTTCTATGATACAGAATTTACCATATCTAGGACCGGTATGTTGTTGCACAGTGTTAGCTAAGGTTAAAACAGCAGCAGCATTTCTTTACTACCTGAAGTCATAAAACTGTGTGCACAAGAAACCAGTAGAGAGTTACAGTTTGTACAAAGTTTTTCATTTTGCTTTAATAGGTTAAGGAGTAGCTTTTTGTTATTTTTTAAATGGGCTTATAAGAACTATGTTCTATTTAAAAAGTAGCTGCTACTACTGCTCCAAATAGTACGCAAGGTAGTAGTGGTTGAAGTAGTAATTGTAACAGTAGTAGTAATAGTGTAGTATTAATAGCAGTAGTAATAGTATTAGAATATTAATAGTAGCAGTGTAGTATTATTTGGAGTAGTCATAGTATCAAAATAGTAGTAGTAGTAGTAGTAGTAATAATAATAATAGTATTAGTACTGTAGTAGTAATGGTAATAGTGGATGAAGTAGTAATAATAACAGAAGTAGTAATAATAATAGTAATAGTAAAAGTAGTAGTTTTTGAATTTGTAAAAATAACAGTATTAGGTATACTAGTAGTATTATTATGAGTAGTTGAATTAGAATTAAAATAGGTGAATTAGAATAATAGTAATAATAATAATAGAAGCAGTACTGTAGTAGAAGTAGTAGTAGTTTGAGTAGTAATGGTGGAAGTTGTTGAAATCGTAATAGTAAATGTAGTAGTAATAATAGTAGTAGTGTAGTATTAATATCAGTAGTAATAGTATTAGAATAATAGTAGTATTAGTAGTATTGAAAGCAGTAAGTGTAATAGTAGTGGTTGTAGTTGTAATAGTAGCAGTAGTAGTAAAATTAGTGGGGTAGTATTAGGAGTAGTCATAGTATTAGAAAGGTAGTAGTATTAATAGTAGCAGTAGTACTGTAGTAGCAGTAGTAGTAGTATTATTAGAAGTAGTATTGGTAATAGTGGTTGAAGTAGTAATAGTAACAGTAATAGTAGTAGTAGTAGTAGTAGTAGTCTAGTATTGCTAGGAGTAGTTGTAGTATTAGAATAGTAGTAGTAGTGGTAGTAATGGTAGTAATAGTAGTAGAAATAGTATCAGTACTGTAGTAGTAGTAGTAGTAAATGTAACAGTCTAGTATTGCTAGTAGTAGTAGTAGTAGTAGTAGTAGTACATAGCAGTACTGTAGTATTAGTAGTAGAAGTATTAGTAGTAGTAATGGTAATAGTGGTTGAAGTAGTAAAAGTAAAAGTAGTAGTTATAATGGCAGTGTGGTATTAATAGCAATAGTATTAGAACAGTATAATAGTAGAATAATGTAATAGTGTAATAGTAGTAGTAGTGATAGGAATAGCAGTAGTAGCAGTAGTAGTGTATTATTAGGAGTAGTTGTAGAATTAGAATAGTACTTTGTAGTAGTAGTAGTAGTAGTAGTAGTAGTAGTGATAGCAGCAGGTGTAATAGTAGTAGCACTCTTAGTAGGAATAGCAGTAGTAGCAGTAGTAGTGTATTATTAGGAGCAGTCGTAGTATTAAAATAGTAGTAGTAATAGTAGTAGTAGTAGTGATAGCAGCAGGTGTAATAGTAGTTGCACTCAGTAGGAGTAGCAGTAGTAGTAAAAAGTAGTAGTAGTGTATCATTAGGAGTAGTCATAGTATTAGAATAGCAGTAGTAGTAGTAGTAGTAGTAATGGTAATAGTGGTTGAAGTAGTAAAAGTAAAAGTAGTAGTTATAATGGCAGTGTGGTATTAATAGCAATAGTATTAGAACAGTATAATAGTAGAATAATGTAATAGTGTAATAGTAGTAGTAGTGATAGGAATAGCAGTAGTAGCAGTAGTAGTGTATTATTAGGAGTAGTTGTAGAATTAGAATAGTACTTTGTAGTAGTAGTAGTAGTAGTAGTAGTGATAGCAGCAGGTGTAATAGTAGTAGCACTCTTAGTAGGAATAGCAGTAGTAGCAGTAGTAGTGTATTATTAGGAGCAGCCGTAGTATTAAAATAGTAGTAGTAATAGTAGTAGTAGTAGTGATAGCAGCAGGTGTAATAGTTGAACTCAGTAGGAGTAGCAGTAGTAGTAAAAAGTAGTAGTAGTGTATCATTAGGAGTAGTCATAGTATTAGAATAGCAGTAGTAGTAGTAGTAGTAGTAGTAGCAGTATTAGTAGTAGTAGTAGTAGTAGTAGTAGTGATATCAGTAAGAGTAGTAGCAATAGTTGAAATAATTATCAGAATAACATTGCAGGCCTCAATATGTGCATTATTATTGTTATTATTTTATATTATATTCACTTTAGATAGTAATATCACATTATTTAATAAAAAATATCCCACTATCAATTTAAAACCTTTCTATAGGATCCACCCACAAATCGTAGTCAAAAACGTTTTCTTATAGGCCCCAGACTGGACTCCAGGTTGTGGGTAAAGGTGGCTGTGAGTTGAAAAGGTTGACAATACATCTACTAAATCATAAAGTCCTCTACAAAGTGCAAAATACAATTACTAGTAGTTCACAAAAGCCAGAGTCATTCTATCTCTTCTATTGGTTTTTTTATGGAAGCAAAAGCTTGATGCATTTATGTCTAAGCTGAGTGAATTGAAATAAATGGATGTAGCCTTCTAAGAAACAAATAGCTGTGAATAGAAGTGCAGCATCTTCTAAGAGGGAGTCAGTCAGACTGTCCAGCTTTGTACTTTCTGTCTGTGTGTGTTTCTCTCTCTCTCTCTCTCTCTCTCTCTCTCTCTCTACACACACACACACACACACACACACACACACACACACACACACACACACACACACACACACACACACACACCTTGTGACAGCTATTGTCCAGAAGGGCAAAGGCTAAGTGACAGCTCCCACCTTTAAGAGCACTGGTTAAGTAATAACAATAAAAAAAAAGAAAGAAAAAAAGAAACAAAGAACGAAAGAAAGAAAGGTCAGCATGGAGATGAAATATCAAAGGACCTGGTGGAGATGTGAATTCTAAACACTCTCCAAAGACATGAACAAATCCAGCAAGGGCAGCGAGGGCAACTCTCGGCCCCATCAGGGCTACCTCTGGGAAAAATACGCCTCCTATTAGCCTCAAAGTAATTCTAATATGCAGGATAAAGGACGCAAACACATTTTCTGGCCAAGAATGTCGCGTCGGAAAAAATATCAAGGAGCATTTTAAGTACCTATCATGCCACTAAATCCTGGGTAATTACTTCATAAAAAACGTGCAACTGTTGCATTAGCGTAATGCTATGCTGAGCTAGTTGCAGTGCAATTTCCTATTAAGTGTGACTATAACCTGTATTTGGAGCTGGAATAAAGTGAGCAATTAAATAAGCCATGGGACCACTTTTTTTTTTTTTTTAGCAAAAGTGGTGATGCAAAGGTTCTACAGATAAAGAAACTGGAAAAGCCACTAGCATGCGCAGACTAGCAGGATAGCATAGTTTAATAAAACATATATTACACCAGCAGATCGTCACTTGAGAACCAGTGCAGCATAAACACTTCCTCTTTGTCAATGTTTTTATTTATTCATTTTCTTTTCTTTGACACTGTTCATTCTCACCCTATTTACCCACAATGCACCATCTGTTAAAACGCAGTGACACAAGAGTCGGTCCATCTGTTTTCAGGCCTTACTCGGCTGGAAAAAACATGAGGCACTTCACAGAAACCTTAATTTTCCTTTGATTGTGAGCGCGGCTTTTCGGGCCACGCATGCAAGACTGAGGTGCCCCCCGCTGAGCGGCATCACTTCCAGGCTCCCTTCCACCTGTCAAGTGCTTTTTATCTACCTCCTCCACAGCTAGCAAAGAAAAAGCACAAAAGCACTGAAAAACACTTCAATACTGAAGAGTCTGCCTAAGTTTACTAATGTTTGCTGTAGTTTTAAGGTGTTCTTCAGCTAGTTGCAGACACTAATACAATCACTTTCTGGTCTGTGGATCCAGGAAATAACAATTGGTAAGTCACCTATGGAGTATACATTAAGGAATGTCTATCATTACATTGTGTTTAACTGTTTTTCACTCATAGCTCATTTAAGAAAACTTCAGACAACATTCAATAGCACATCTGTGTTTGTAAATTGGAGCTTTTTGTGATTTGAATTTGTTAATTTGCAGATACAGCAATACGCTAAAAATGGATAATCAAAGCACCCTTTGCGGCCAAAGCAGTCAAGTGCTGTTTGCTGGCGTTGTTGCTAAGATATGTGTAGGTGGCGGAGTAATACTTTAAGAACTTCAGTCAGATAACATCCCTGAGGCAGTCAGTTTGCATGATTGGGACTAACTGTGGTGTAACAAATTTTTGTAATGTAATCACATAGATAAATGTATTAGCGCATCTAAATAGACGAGTCACTTCTCTCCAATGTCTACTTGTTCCAGAAGTCTTCCTTCGACTGTGATCTTCAGTATATCTTCAGTGTTCGTCATCACGTTTGTTTTAGCTGCATTGATCTGCATGTTATATTCCTTTGCAGCCTTCTCAGTGCGACTCACCAGCTCTTCTAGTTGTTCTTGTGATGTGGCCAATAAGACGATGTCATCTGCATATCTGAGATTGTTAATAGTCCTTCCACCAATCTTGAAACTTCCCATAAATCCCTGTAGTATATATATATTGTGAACAAGCTCATTTGTGGTCACATTTTATATTCACATTGTAAAATGTCAGGTTCTGGTCCTATTTCTGCTCTGTTTTTACCTCTGTTCATGCCTTGTTCTGAGACCATATTTTCCTGAGTCCATGTGCTAGCATTTACATTCTGTGTTTGGTTATGTTTGGTCCATATGCTTCCTTGTGTCTCCACCTTACTCCCAACACATGTCATGCCTCTAGTCAGTGTATTCACCTTTGTCTTATGATCTCAACCACAGCAACCACAGGTCCACCCTCGAGGAAAAGCGGCAGAAAAGGAAGAAACTTTCAGCTGTGTCACCAAACCCTGAATAGACCCTCACCTCCAAGCACTGTAACCGGACCTGCCAGTCCCGCATCAGCTTCGTCAACAAGGAAACAAAGCCATGATGATGTTCTCAACCATTTGCACCTGTCCTTGCCCTGATTTCCCTGTGCGTACTATGTATCACCACCTTCCCCTATCACTAACACTAAAACAAAAAAGACTAAAACAAAAAAAGAGCTGTACCTAGCACTTGGAACCATAATGATAAAAATTATAATCCATATCAATCACTCACTCATACAGTCAATCAATCAATCAATCGACAAACAACCGAGTATAATTATGTGTGCCCCCCACCCCGTGTCCACTGCAGATTTTCAGCTCACGGAGAATTTTTTTTCAAGACCACCATGTGCCAATCATGTCCAGTAAACTACACTGTGACCATGAATAGCAAATTTCTCTGCATGATTAGCTGGAGCTGACATTCATATGCAGTTTCATCTTGATGAAAAGGCCAATGCACAATGACGCACAGCAACTCTCAGCTCACGTAGCAGCTGGCCAGCTAATGTCCTGGCTAAAAACTAAAATCATGTCACAGCAGTTAGCTGGGCTTTTCTACTGCCACCCCCTCCAAACAAGCAAACGTGGTATTTACGCCTCATGGTTCAAAGCAGGGAAACTTCTCAGAGGCATGAGGAGATACTTTGCATGGAGGGGATTAGGAAAGCAGGAGGGGTGGTAGATATTGACATCCTCTGCATGAAGACTCGACAGGTGTTGCCAGGGATGGTGTCAAGCCAACAGGGAACATGACAGTTGCATTACGCTTTTTTGGAGGACGATGCAATGCTGTGCCAGTTACGTGGGGTCTTTCTGTGACATGCAGGATACAAATTAGACTGAACACCTGACTACACTGAAAGCAGGCTTTCCATTAATGTAAACTGTGGCAGTTCTGTTAAGTAGTTGGAAGAAGCTCAGAAGTTAATGCCCAGTGAAGAAGCAATGGAGGAATACATACATTTTTTCAAGCAAAAGATTACTTAAGAAGGGTTTGCTGTATTAGTTAAACTAATCAGCATTATGTATTTAATACATGATTTTTCTCATTCATATTCCATTCACTCAAATGTTAAAGCAACTCAAATGCCGGAATCCCCCTTACATTGCCTCTGAGGTTAATTTCTTTAGTTCTGCAGTCCTAGAGCTTCAAGGTTAACAGCTATAAAGATAAAGTGCATAAACAAAGTTTGAAGATGTTTTGGTTTTGGTTGTTTTATGTTTTATGCATAAATTGCAATAAATGCTATTGGAATGTTGACTTTAAAGCTATACAGTCATATCACAACATTATGACCACCCCTGGTTTGGAATGAACTCAGATGTTATGTGACAGTCTTTGCTGCATGTATAAATAAGCGAGCACATCAGTCAGTTGTAGCAGAGTACAAAATAATCATCATGGGCAAAGGATGCATTTTGATTGATGTCCAAAAACGCTGATAATAGGGTATCAGGTGAAGGGTGGGAGCATCTCGGAAACTGATAACTTTGTGGGATGTTCTAGAGGCACTGTAGTGTAGGTGTACTAAGAATGGACTTCTTTTACATTGAGTGCGTACCAACAGCCTAACAGTGATGCCCAACAGACCATTCAAACAGGGGAATGACAACTCTGGAAGGTGCTACAGAGCAATTGACAGTCCACAGTGGACCAGTTAACCTCTATAATGAACACAGGAGCAATAAAGAAAATGTATGAAGTCCCCAGCCGAGTTCACTCCAAACCACAATATTCTGATTTGAATGTGTACAATGATGCAATTTTGATTTCAGTGGTAAGGGGGACACAACTGGCTGGGGTGGTGGGGAGCTTGAACATAAATTAAATTATTAATACATATTAATACATTATACAAAAACAATGATTAATAATATTTTAACAATTATTATTTACTTGAATAATATGTTAATAATACATATTAAGTTATCATTATTAATTAAGTTATCATTATTAATAAAATATTAATATCAATATCAGTTATTGTTACAATGTTACTGCATTATTAAATATTAATTCATTATTACATTTAACATTTAATACAACTCAAACTCTTTCAGTTCTAGTTGTCTATTGTTACTTTTAAGTTCTACAGAAGGGTTAACTATTTCAATATAATCAACTCATCCAAAGCTTCCAAACACTGACACAGGTTCATAACGCCCAGCATGTTAACAACTTACAGTGTCAGTTGAACAGACTGTACAGATCACTTTATAACTAGATGGAGTGAGGGCAGGGATGGCCAATCACATTAGCAAAAACAACAGAGCCAATTGATGAGCTTGTGGGCGGTGTGAAGGGAAACGTGTCAGCCTGAGCAGCCGTTTTCCGCTTGGTCCTAGTGCTTGAACCGTCTCCATTTAATATAGTATAATATAGTAATTGGACGGCAAAAACTGCAGGAGACCAAAAATGCCCTTTACACCCCCTCCAAATGACATCTGTGAATGTGCATACATAATGGTTAAACAATGTGCATACATTAACTTTTTACCATTGGTACCATTTTCACCATTTGTTTAATAGACATTGGTTTTTTGGACACTACTATAATGGCAGCACCAAGGGTCTCTATTTTAAAGCAGTTGTTAAGGTGTTCAGTGTAGTTGCAAACTTGTTTGAAGTTGATTACTAATGTGTTGTGTTGGGGTTAGTTATAGTATACAAGATGGTTGCTGTGGTGTTGATAATGATAATTAATAGAAGTCTTCATACCAAAATTAATAAAATGGCCTTAAACTGCATTTAAAATAGATTTTAAGTGTTCAGATGACTGTATGAAATGCTGTTATGTTTAAAAATGGCCTGAAGTGTGTTTTACTGATAAAAAAGCACATCTCTTTGAGATTGCATCAGCAAGTATATGATGTTTATGCATGCAGTTTGTGTGATACTTGCTTCCATTACCTGTTACTTTAAACTCCCTTTGGAACGTACTGAAGCCAGACTACCTCTTTATATCTATTCCACAGTGACACAAAAGATCAGCATGTCTCTCTTGCTTCTCCTTTGAGATGGTTCCATTACTCCTTATGGCTCGCTCCCATGGACCAGCTGTTTGGAAGAGCCTGTTAACTCATAAACAAAACCACCAGCCGTAGCTTTGTATGTAAATCAGGCCTCAAAAGTGCCTTCCCACTGGTTTAACCATGCTAAAAAGACCTTGCTGAACATAAAGTGCTAAATTATCATATCCGTTATGCTAGCCACTCCGAAGGCCAAGGCCTTCCCTATTTTTTTTTCAGCGAATGGTACTGCTGGGAGCTATGCTAATTTGCTAAGAGCTCAATGGAAAACTCCATTGGCTAAACATGCAGTCGCAACTTGAGAACTACAGGGAAGGCCTTTTTTGCTAAAGTTTCATCTTGCCTCTCTTTCTATACACTACTTTTGTGCATTTTGCAATGGCTCCAGGCAAAGAAAAAATAAACTGCATGGCTCTTGTGCAGGCTCATAGTACGAGTGGGCTCCTTTAGACTTTTTGTTTCATAAATAACTGAGCTAGCCTTTCATATAACAGGGGACTGATGTTGTCAAGCTTTTACCAGAGACTGCCGAAGAGTTTGACGGGTCTTGCCATTGCCCAGGCAATTAGAAGGCAGGAAAAGCCCCAGAGGAACCAGAGGAATCGGAGGCGGGGTTTTTCTTTTCCATTGTTTTTTTTGTTTTTTTTTCCCTTCTCACTATTAGCCAGCAGCAGTTCTGAAAAAGAGCCACCAGAGCTATTACTCCATACAATCACTGAACTGCCTTTCAATTGCACAGTCAGGTTAACATCACTTATGAAACAATATGAATAATATACTAAACCTATGTTGACCTTTTCTTCAGCTCCATCTCTTTCCAAGCACAGCCAACTCCAGAGTTACAGGAATGAATCATGTATAAACATTTCAGAGCTTGTCCTTGATTCAGTGCCTGATTCAACTCATCAGCTAATAGACACGCTTTGTGAACAGAGGAGTGTCTATTATTAATGCACCATAATTGAGATAACAGCAAAAACTGATTCAATACACTAAAATGTGTAAATAATGTGAATTTAATCAAATATGTAATATAATATACACCCAATAGTCATGGGACAGCAGTATTTAAATGGATTATGAAGTGGCGCTACCTCAGGGGATGGCTTGGGAATGCCCACACTTGCATAAGAGGTGTTCTCTTGTGAGTGAGGTTGAACACTTGCCAGCATATTCAATAATTCAAGGTTATGTGAATTATTGGAGTTTGAATGAGGCATAATAGTGGCTGCCAGATCAACGGGACATTCCATTTCTGGAATTGTGTGGGCTATTCCTCAATCCACAGTGTCACATGTACACCAGGAATACATCATAGAAGGCAATACCACCCACAGCGGCCAGTGCAGTGGCTGCCCATGGGTGTTTAATGATTGTGTCATTTGGCTAGAGTTGTCCATGCAAACAGACAAGCGACTCTGGCAGAAATCACATTCAATGCAGGAAACTCCACATGCATATCCCACAGGTCAGTGCAACGCTCTTTAGCTTCCATGGCATATGGGAGTGGTAGAACTCCCAGACTGCCTCTGTTAACACCATGATACCAGACATAGTGCTTCACCTGGGCTCATGACTGGCATTGAATGGCATTGTCCCATTGTTTCAAGTTAATGGGAGGATTTGTATGTAGCAGAGACCATGTGAAGCCATGGACCCCAGTTGTCAACAAGGCACTGTGCATGCTGATGGTGGTGAAGTCCACTGGAAAGCCTAAACATATCATTCACTGCTGCCCACTACATTTCAATACTTGGTGATCATTTGCAGACCTTCATGAACTTCATGTACCCCCACAACAATGGGATATTCCAGCAGGATAATGTCGTGTACCATTAGGCCCAAGATGTCCAGAACTCTTTCAATGAGCATTCTAGAAAGATCTGACAAATGGTGTGGCTAGCATGTTTGCCCAATGGGATGTTGTGGAAAGATCCATTCACACGAGATCATGTACTTACAAATACTATGAAGCTGTAGGTGGCTATACAGATGGCATGGCTCAACATCAACATATGTATCATATGCCATTTGTCCAAAGACATTTTAGGAGGATCTTTATTAAATTGCCCAAGAAATCAAAGAAAAAAAAGAGCAATGCAGGATTTCTTTGAGTGGATGCAATAGCTATTTCTTCAAGTCAATTTTAGACAAAATAAAAAATGATCATTTCTTTTCTCACCTCAGTCTGTAGATACAGTATACACTGTTCTGCACAAAGGTTCTTGACTTGG
This sequence comes from Crenuchus spilurus, assembly GCA_036984385.1. Classification (NCBI taxonomy): domain Eukaryota; kingdom Metazoa; phylum Chordata; class Actinopteri; order Characiformes; family Crenuchidae; genus Crenuchus; species Crenuchus spilurus. The sequence goes on from BRDA01002403.1 coordinate 86,795, forward strand.
ATGTACCGGTCTATGAAAAGAATTAGTTTCAAGGCTCCACATAGTTGCACATCTCATTTGCTTTCCATTGAAATGTTCTTCAGGGAAACAAAATTAGTTCTTCTATGGCATCATTCCAAAGAACCCTTCCTTAGACTTTTATTTTAAAGAGTGGAGTCAAACATTCAATTCAAACAGTCAATTAACAGCCTTTAAAAGTCCAGTCTACTGGAATGTTGCCAAAAGTCAAAGTAGGTCTAGAGAGGATATTGTTTGTTAATCGTTATCACAATAATGACCTTTGCAATACTGATATCCCAGAAGGCTGCATTATGCAAATGAGCCCTTTAACCAGTCACAGTGCATTCTTTTACTTAGGACCAAGCTCAGGGTTAGGATTAGGTTTTGGGTAGAGGTTATAGTTACAATTAGGAAAGGGACCAGCGAGAGAATTAGGATTAGGTTTTGTAAGTGTAAGTGTTAGGTATAGGACCAAGGTGAGTGTTTAATTTTGGGTTTGGGGTTAAAATTAAGATTAGGGCCAGGGTGAGGATTAAGTTTAAGTTTTAGGTTGGGATTAGGGTTATTGTTAGGATTAGGCATTGTGTTGGGGTTAGGATTATGACCAGGTGAAGGTTAAATTTAAGTTTAAGGTTGGGATTAGGGTTATTGTTAGGATTAGGCATTGTGTTGGGGTTAGGATTATGACCAGGTGAAGGTTAAGTTTAAGTTTAAGGTTGGGATTATTATTAGGTTTTGGGTTGAGATTATTGTTATGGTTAGAATATATTTAATGGAATATATAAACAGTTTGGCTACATGATATTTATTTAAATATATTCAGTTTCTTCACTTCTGCTATTTAACTGCCGATGTTGCTGATAATGTGTTGAGAGTTCTACAAAGAGATCTACAAAGAATCATTCAATAATATAAAAGGCAGGCCGCATATTAATACATCACTTCTCAGATGTTTATATTATACTGCATATTAGTTTGGGGTTAGAATTATGACCTGGGTGAGGGTTAAGTTTAAGTTTTAGGTTGGGATTGGGGTTATTGTTAGGATTATGTATTGTTCTGGGGAATACCCCAACCAATCAATTGCATACCCCAATCGATAGATTTGGAACACTAATATTTGTTCCATATCATGCAGCCATAAACTGAAAGCCAAATCAAATTGTACTCAGATGTGCATCTCCTGTTTTAAAATGCTGTTTCTTTGTTCACAGACAGACTGCATACCCAGCCCAAGCACCCCTCACAGCAATCCTGTTCTCTCTGCATCTTTGCAGGCGCCCCTCCTTCACTGCGTAAATGCTCAGTGAATTCTTACACCCCTCATTCCCTGCAAGTGATCTCACATAAACATCATGTCCAGGCTCTATCATTGACAAAGCTCCATATACCCCACTCCCAGTAGAGATGGATGATGCAAACACATGAAGGATAATGAAATAAGAGCATTTTACTTACCACAATACCTAGAAATATAAGATTTTAAATGGTATTTTCACTGAAATGATGCTTAAAATAGATCTCAACAATCTCATTCAATACCTCATAAAAGTGAGTACACACACCACATTTCTCCAAAAATGTTATTCAATCTTTTAATAGGAGAACACTACAGAAATGAAACTTGTACAGCTTGTATAGTAGTACAGATTTACTGTCTTCTTAACTTAATTTAATGCACAGCCATTAATATCCAAATAGCTGCAACACAAGTGAGTACACCTCACAGTGAACATGTCCAAATTGTGCACAATTCTGCCAGTCATTTGACTTGTTAGAGTTACAAGGTTCCATGTGTAAATGGGGAGCAGCGCTCTTAAATTTGTTGATTGGGGTATAATTAATAATACAATAGTTGGCACCTCATGGCAAAGAACTCTCTGAGGATGTGAGAAATAGAATTATTGCTCTCCACAAAAAATGGTCTAGGCCAGGGGTGTCCAAACTTTTTTCACTGAGGGCCACATACATAAAAATATAGGAGGGGCTGGGCCACTTACTAGAAGTTAGATATATAGCCTTAACTTTAGTGTATTAAAGTTAGAAAAATCAATTAAAAGTGGTCAAATATGTTATACTGTTAAATATAATTAAAGACAAAACTGCCTTCATCACAGCTTTCCATAAATGGACCTTTATTGATTTATTCAGAAAAAGCTTTGGTAGCTCATTCTCAGAACAGCAGCCTCAGATTTCTTCTACAGAAGATTTACAGAGAAAAAACAATAAAAGGGAAAATGGAACGGGTACATTTCAAGCTTGTTATTTAAGTTATTAGGCTTAGCAACACATCTATTAATGTTCATTTAAAACAGTTATCAACATTAACAGACTGAACTGGACTTAATAACAGGAGCACATATAATTTTAGTCAATTATTCTGGTATCAGCTGCGCTGGGTATGTAAATCCACTTGCGGTGCTGATCCGACGCCACTTGTGCCAAAAATCTGGACAAATGTCACTTGATCAAGGAGCAAATCTGCATCAGATGAAATCAGCTGACTTTGCGTGTGCAGTGTGTGCTGTGCACAGCGGTGTGTACTCTGTGTGTTAACAAGAAAAACGCATAAACATGTAAATTTCTTCTGTGATTGTCCTTTTTGATGGAGGAACTGCCTTGATCAACAGTAGCTCCCCTTGGTGTTAAAACTAAGAAGTGCACTACACTCAAGCAAAAGTTGAAGTGAGGGCCATATTCTATTCTATTTATAAAAGTCATACAGCAGTTTTCCAGGATGGGTACCACTCAGAACCTCAACAGAGTCGACCAGAAAAGTTGAGTCATATCTAGAGCTTGACTTAAAGAGGCACATGAGTGCTGCCAGCATTCCTGCACAGGTCAGTCTGTCAGTGCTCAGACCATATGCTGCACACTGCATCAACTCTGTCCGCATGACCATCATCCCAGAAGGAAGTCTCTTCTGAAGCTGATGCACAAGAAAGCCAGCACAGTTTGCTAAAGACAAGCAATCCAAAAGCACAGATTACTGGAACCATGTACTGAGATCTCATGAGACCCAGATAATCTTGTTAAATTCAGATGTTGTCTAGCATGTGTGATGGCGCACTGCTGAGGAGAACCAAGATAAGATAACTGTGTGTTGCCTACAGTCAAGTATGGTGGTGGTAGCATCATGGTCTGGGGCTACATGAGTGCTATGGTTCATTGAGGGAAACGTGAATTCAAACAAATGCTTTTGGAAATTAGGTCACATGGCAGTTATTCTACATGATAATGACCCCAAACACACATTCAAGATGACAATTGCCTTGCTGCGGAAGCTGAAGGTAAAGGTGATGAACTGGCCAAGCGTTTCTCTAGACCTAAACACAATTGAGTCTAACATCAACTACTCTAAGTTATATCCAAGTTTAATTTCTATAGTGTTGCCCCATGAAAATATATAATCAAATATTTGCAGGAATGTGAGGGGTGTACTCACCTTTATGAGATACTGTATACTCATATAGCAAAATACTTTAAATGAGTCTCTAACCAATCACTAAATGCTTTATTATATTGTGCTGTGAGCATCCTGACCCACCACAGAAAATCATTATGCATCTGAATGGATCAAGGTGTTCACATGAAACAAAAAACAAATAATAAAGGTAAAGGCTCCCTTATGTATATTCAGTATATTGGGAGGCGCACTGTAATTGCAATGTGTAGCAGTACAGACATTTTTGCCATATTGTGCAGCCCTAAACAGAATTTGGAATTACAGCCTAGAAAGGGAATTCCAGTCATTTTTCAACATGTATGCATAATTCAGCTGCTGAGATATAAAGAAAGTCATTGAGTGTTTTCATGTGAAATGATGCAAACATACCAGAGATTTTACAATGGTGGTGACTGTAACCAGGGCTCGCTGGTTATACAGACATATGCCTCGTGTCTTCTGAGTTTTTAAATGTAATGTTGATGAACATTAAAATCAAAAATGTTAAACTTTGCTTTATAACACTCTGCGGGTAACTCTCCATCATGGATAGATAAAAAAATCAACTTTCAATCTGAGACAACCTAAAATTCTATATGTTTTTGTAGAATGATGAACTTTATATTAAAGCCCTTCTAAATAACTTTATAAATTATAATATTTTAATGGTAAATCCTGAGGAATTTCCCATTAGTAGACAACAGGGGCGGTGCTCCACCTACATGTATCATGCACTGCGTGTGGGGCCCCAAGTGTCCATGGGGGCACCACTTAAGCTTCCAACCCCACGGAGGGCAAATTCCACACACGGCACCCAAGCACAAAAGCTTTCTTTAGCGCAGTTTCGCCCCCACAAAACACCTCCCAACCCCTCCAATGATCCACCACCCAAATAAGGCTTGCTCTGGGATGGTCCTGTATGGGTCTTGACCATTGAAAACCTTTCACAAACAGATTAACTACAGTCTGTAATCGTAGAACTACAAAGTGCACCTATATGATCAGAGAAGCTGATAAAATGGACAATGAGTGTAGATACAAGCTATGTGTACCTAACAAAGTGGCCAGTGAGTGGATATAGAACAGCACAAAGCATCTGAAGTTGCTTACTTTCTGGTTCTTGAAATGAGAGTCAGTAGAATGTGTTTTCAGAAATGTCAGTCTCTGCCTCTCAAAACCAACAAATCGCTGTAATCGTTCTAGAATCTTGGGATTTAAAATGAGGTTTCACTCAAATATCACCTTTTCATATTTGCCTCAATAGACTGTCACAAACACTGTATCTGATGAGAAAACATTCTGAACTTGCTTACACTCTGCTTTTCAAATGACATTCAATAGGATTCACTTTCAGTCTGCTGTCTTTTTTCTACAAACCCAGTATATAATATCTATAATCTCTGTAGAGCTAGCAATGATCTTAAAAAAGTATTAATAAAAACAAGTAGATTAGGTTTTAGATTGTTTCTTCTAAACATTGGTCCAATGCCAGTTTTTATTATATTTCCACGCAGATCCACAGAAGGCTGGAACTTGAATTTAGGACTGCTATTAGAAATACAGTATTAACCCTCCTGTTACCTTTACATTGTTTATGCATTTTCAAAATGCAATTTGCACCTCCAGAAAATGATTAGAATTAAAATTGTTGCCCAAGATTCCGTCACATATTTTATGTTGGTTTGTTGGCTACTTAAATAGCCTTAAAAAATACAAACCCCCTTCTTCGCCCACACAGAAGAATAACTGTTATGCATCTATAGAGAAATATGCAGGTCACCATAAAATCTCATTCACATTTCATCCACATTCAATGACTATTTAAAAGATTTTTACAGACCAATGATGGCAGACTGTTCACTAAAATTAATAATTGTTATCCTTTATTAGTATATCACTGTATGCAAAAGTTTGGGAAAGAGTGGAGATAAAACATCCTCTAGGTAATACACTTTTTAATGCACATGTACTATTTACAGGGCCAGAACTAGGCATGTGGGTGCCCTAAGCACAAATGCTGTATGCCACCCAAGCTTTTGTGCTTGGGTGCCTTATGTGTGGACTTTGGCCTCCGGGCTGGTGAGCGGAGACTTAAGTAGTGCCCCAATAGACACTCAGGGTGTCCCATCCGCATGGGTGAAGCACTGCCTGTGACTATTTATTGGGCCACAGTTAAATATTTTCACTTTAAATGCATTCAATTAAACCCCTAACAAAAAGTAATTTCCCCCCAAAAGCTAAAATTCAGCAAGGAAAATTAAGTTTGTGCCATGGAGAGGGTGGTTTGATGTATTTTCACTTAAAACATGATTTGGGCATGGGTGTCCAAACTTTTGCCTAATACCCTTTTTATTTATATGAGTAGGCGGTTATGAATCAGAGCTCAGTTAAATGGGCAAATGGATATTTGCTGAACGCAGCCCATGACTTACTGGGCCCTCTTGAACCAAGCCCTTTAACAGCTTCACTGGCAGATAGCATGACGCTAAAATGTCAACATCGACTTGGAGACGCGGAAATGTGCCAACACTGGCAATTAGTGCAAGTACCAGCCAAATACAGAGACATTCTCTCTCCTTCCCAAGGGATGGATTTCCAGTATTATGAATGATGGCAGGGTCGGGCAGCACCTGAGCGGTTTTTATCTGCTGTCTTTTACAAGCTGAGGCAGAAGAGCAGTGACCCCAAGAGAGAGGTCAGACCGCTGGCTCTGAAAAGCAGCAGGAAGCAAGAGGATAAACAGCAGAAGCTTGTGGTGTGTCTAGGGTATGAATGTGGTAAAGGTGGCCTCAGGGTTGCAAGAAAGCCCATACCGAAGAGAAGTGTAGGTGTATAAACATGTACAGTGGCAATCAAAATTATTCAACCTCTCATCATAAATTAGGGTTATTAACAAAATTTACAAACTTTCAGCTGTTTGCAAAAAATCAATCATACAAGAACTATTAAATAGCTCAACACAACTAATATAACAAGTGGTTTCTCCAAATTTAACACAAAATATCACTTTTAATGACTACTGCAGTCTCAAAATCATTCAACCCCCTCAACAGAATCTCTCATAAGAGCATGCGTTTGTAAAACAGGTGTTATCTCAAGCACACCTGACACAATTAATCAAGGGCATCATTAGTTGGATGTGCTTGAGATAAAACATCAAACACCTGGAGTGGTTAGAGGTTTGTTGACTGAATCTTAGAAAATATTACTTATTTTTTGATCAGCCATCACATTAAAACCTTCAATCATTGTCCATTTTATCAGCTCCACTGAGCATACAGGTGCACTTTGTAGTTCTACAACTACAGACTGTAGTTCATCTGTTTCTCTGTATACTTTGTTCTTCACTGATCAGGATCATTCTCAGCACTGCAGTGATACTGATGTGGTGGTGGCATGTTAGTGTGTGTTGTGCTGCTATGAGTGAATCAGACACAGCAGAGGTACTGGAGCTTTTGTTTTCTGAGAGTGTATAATAGCAAATATAAAATGTATACACAGTCAGAAAAAAAAACATAGCTGGACAATCTTGTCTTACAGCGATTAGAAACATGGTCAGCATGCATAATATTACATTTTTTGTTAGTTTTAAACTTTAAAAAAGACTTTTGATAATAACAGTTTTATTTAATGTATGAATTCACAGCAGATTTTTCAAGGACACATGACTGATGTTGAGTTTCAGTCCATTTGTTTCTACTGCTTTTGAAGCTTTGAAATTTGCTACTGTGAAGATTTAATAAAAACATAAAAGCACCCTTTTTAGTCAAAACTATAAAACCAACTTTTTTATATAAAGGTGCAGAGCTTGTAGGCCAGTGAAAGCAGGAGTTCAGGAGTCAGAACCTTCTCCTCACACAGTGTATGGGACGGGAAATCTGGTTATAAAGTACTACTGCTTTAAAAAAAAAATATTGTGAAAAAGTTCATTGCTTTCATAATTTCCCTCATAAAGGTACATTCATATTTTATATTCATTAAACAAACTTCAAGCCTTTTATTTTTTTCACAGCTGATATTTACGATTTAGTTCATGAATATCAGAAATCCAGAATCTCAAATTAATAGAATATGTTGCTTGAAATTTTATAAAATTACTATTAGAACAGTATCAACAAAAGTATTGAAATATGTCGATTTACAAGTAATGAATATAAATGAAAATATGTCAGTTTACCTTTTGAATTAAACTATAAACACCAACAAACTTTTTCATGATATTCTAATTTTTAGAGATGCACTAATATGTTACTTAAGACATACCTTTGAAATATGGATGGGCACACTGGGCCATTGTTCCCTGCATCAACAGAGTTGGTGAGCATTGCCCTAAGCTCAAAAAAAGCCATGGAAATGAAAATACAAAGAATAATCTGAAAACAGCTGTGGTGGTTTAAACAGCATTTCCAGTGAGAAAGCTGAAGAATTTTAAACATGCAGGAATGTCGGTTATTCAGAAGATACTGAAAGTCAAAATGGCTTTTCAGATCAAGGCATGCCATGTCTTCACCTTGTATTTTGGGCCTCTTCTGTTTAAATGCATTTGATTGACAAGGACAGTGACAACCATTTCAGACCCAACTGTTTACCATAAAAGCTTCACTACTTTCACATTTTATCTGTTCATAACTGAACTGTTTATTAAGTTAAATAATGAAGAAGTCTGGAGTCAGGACAGGGCAAGTGACATCATTTAAACTTGACTGTAAAAACATTTCACTGTAAATTAACAGTAAAATACTGGCAGCAGAGACACCGGCATTTTACTTTTATTTTACAGTATTCTATTGTTATATATTTTAACAGAATTTTCCTGTATACTGAATTACAGTATGTAACAACGGGATAACTTGTTTTATGGTAACTTTAGAGACCATGCAAGTTTTTTACTGTTACATTTACAGCACATCTACTGTAATTTAACAGTATTTTAATGTATATTGAATTGCCTTGCAGATCATTGTGCTTATTTATAATAATAATAATAATTATTATTATTATTTATTTATTTATTTTTTACAAATTTCATCAGAAATCACTACTGACACTACTATTGCAGAGCCCAAAAACAACCAGAATGGAACAAATTTCACTAAATTTTTGTTTTATATGTCCTATTCAATGCTAACGCTTGCAAGCAAAACAGCTAAGTCATTTCTGTAGCTAATCTTCACATCTATAGTAGCTACACAAAACACCTTCTAAACTTCCCCAAATAACTCAAACAAAAACCTACTTACACTTAAACAACAAACACCAACACAATAAACAATAAATAATGCCAAACGGCTCCCATGAGCCTTTACAAAGCTAATTTGCATCAGCCAATGACCTGATCATGGGAATGTGGCCCCCCTCCAACAATACTATGGCTGACAGCACATTACTGCTATAGTTTATTTACTTGTTCAGCTGTAATCCTATCAAACGTATGGTGCTGAAGAGTCTTCAGGGTTCCACCCCAGTCACAGGAAAGTTTCTGGCACCGATGTATACCAGTATATAGAACTACAGACATATGTGTTCTTTTGAATCTGACATTAGCAGCAATTACTCTAAGTTCTGTAAGTTGTGAACTGACGCTGCTATAGAACTTACTGTTCCAGCACATCCCACAGAAGCTCGATCCGAATGAGATCTGGGGAATTTGGAAGCCACTCTCAGTAAGTACTGACCACTGCTGACTGGGAACACTCCACAAGCATTGCTGTTTCAGAGATGCTCTGAACCAATCATCTGGCCATCACAATTTGGCCCTTTTCAAAGTCTGTCATATTTTCACACCTGTCTATTTCTCACACGTCCAGCACATCAACTACAAGAACCAACTGTTCTCTCACCATCTAATATTTCTTTATATATACACTACCCATCAAAAGTTTGAGGTCATACAGAATTTTCCTTTTTACTTTTATTTTAAAAGAAAGATCTTTTTACCAGCCGTTTGGAGACTTTGATTTGTCTTTTGTGTTAGGTGAGGTAGGATAACATTACTGCAATTTAGCTCAGTTTTAGTGCTTCCCACAAGTTGTTTACAGTGAAGTTAGTATGCTTTACTACAGCGTTTACTCTCAACCAGAAGATTAGCACATATGTAGTAATATTCATCACACATTTTTTAATTGCTATTATAGTACATATTAGACCATAAATGAACCCGATAAAGATTATTACTCACTAGAATAGGAGATATCAGTCTATAAACAGCCTCAATAAACACTATTAATCACTAGAATAAGAGAAATTAGTCCATAAATGAACCCGATAAAGATTATTACTCACTTGCATAGGAGATATCAGTCTATAAACAGCCTCGATAAACACTATTAATCACTAGAATAACATATTAGTCTATAAACAACCTCAATAAACACTATTAGTCACTAGAATATGAGATATTAGTCCATAAACAACCTCAAAAAAACACAATTAATCACTAGAATAGGAGATATCCATAAATGAACCCGATAAAGATTATTACTCACTAGCATAGGAGATATCAGTCTATAAACAGCCTCGATAAACACTATTAATCACTAGAATAACATATTAGTCCATAAACAACCTCAATAAACACTATTAATCACTAGAATATGAGATATTAGTCCATAAACAACCTCAATAAACACTATTAATCACTAGAATAGGAGATATTAGTCCATAAATGAACCTGATAAAGATTATTACTCACTAGCATAGGAGATATCAGTCTATAAACAGCCTCGATAAACACCATTAATGACTAAAATATGAGTTATTAGTCCTGAACACTATTAAGCACTAGAGGAGGACATGTGTGCAAGCATTTTTCGACTAGAATTTGTCTTGTCCAACATTAGTGAAATAGGTGCCATAGCACTAATGCTTACCATATATACATACTGTAAATACATATCAGGAAATAAACATTTGCAACGCCTTGGCAAAGTTACACTCTTTCATAGATGAGCATTCTAGCTTCTACACCTGCACCCACTCACTCTTTCCTCTTCCACCATGTCTTTTATCTTTTTTATCTTTCATCCTACAGTGCCATCTCTCCCTCTCTATCTCTATCTCACACATGCACACACACACACACACACACACACACACACACACACACACACACACACACACTCGCAGCACTAGCCTTTGGTAAGTTGCCATCCCTGCAGGGTCGGTCAACAGTGAAGTGAAATATTGATATAGATTTGGGTTGACTCAGTTTACACATATAGGGGTTACAGTAGTATTAGCAACTGTGATATGTTTAGAGTTGGCTGTGAAAATATGAAGAATATATAAATACATAAATCTCTTGGAAAAAATTGACTTCAAGTGTTACATCTCACCAAAATCAAGACCTCAGGCAAGCATCAATGAAGAATAAGCATTTACACAATGTGTCGTTTTCTGAATCACCTTAGAACATTCTACATTTGCCTTAAGACCTGAAATGCTAACTTTATATGAAAATGAAAAATGTTCTTAAAATCAATTTTACACAATTTTATTTTTCTGTCCAACACAAAGTTCACAAACCATTGCAAAGGCAGCTAATAATTTTTATATGATGTAAAACATAAAAACCAAGAACAAGCCTATTGTGCAAAATGTGTGTATTGTCAACCTAGTTCTATATACAGGTCTGAAAAAAAAAATAAAGACCACTGCATAGGATTGATTTCTACAGTTTTACTATTTAGAGTAAAATAGTATACTATTCATGTGTTTGAGTAAAATTACAAAGCTAGCAAGAAAGAAATACTAACAATTTGCCATATTCATAGACATAAGCTATATAAAAAATATCTTATCAAATAAAATCTTCTTAAATCTTGTCTACATACCTATTATTGATCATTTTGCGATTGTTGTTAGCTTACTACAGAATTAAAGTCTGACATATTTGACTTATTTTCAGTAATTGCATTAAGTAATTCTTTCCCATTATATTCGCAGATAATAATAATAATAATGTTTAAGACAAAAGCTATAAACAAGAAAAATTATCTTCCAATATTGAGGAAAAAAATGACTTAAACAGGAAATGTGCAGTTATGTATTAAATTCTCTTATAACAAGAATACAACTGTAAAAGATTGGCTGCTCAGACCGGCTGGGCCCTTTTTCCTTTCACTCCATTATAGTACCACCTCTGGTTTACTGATTGATTGCTGGGATGAGCCCCTTTCCTCTCATTGGCTCTTTCAATCTCAACAGTTGATGACTCAGCGGAGTACTCGCTAGCTGGTGGAATGCTTCTTTGCTATTGGCTGTATGCTTTGGGAAGCATGCACCTACTGTCATTCACTAGTGGCAGTAATCACTTCATTACCTTCAGCTGATTACTGGCTTTCTTTAGAGCTCTGACCTTTTTCCAGTAAACGGTCTTCCTGGTCCACAGACAGGTTTTCAAAGGGGCTTTGCTCTGCATTCCCTAAATCTCCTTTTTCACAGTTCCTTGTCTCCTTTTAGTCTCATTGAAGGAGTCTACGGAAGTGGCTTTCTTTGTTATTTTAATGGGAATAATTGGATTTGTTTGTGTTGTAACCAAGGAGGAAAGTACACCTGCCACTCTTCAATCCTGGCGTGCTGTGGCCGTAATTCCAGGTGCGGTCTGTTACGGCAACTCCTCCTTTACATCGCCACTCAGTGAGCTGAAGGGAGCATCCTGGATCTGAGGTGCCAGTTCCAGTAGAGTGTCATACCTGCTCTAGGCCCCTTTGTGTGGCACTTAGGGTATGCAGAGTTTCCCCTGGGGTGGAGCTGCACCTGTTGAGTGTGGGGACCTGCTTAGACCTCAAGGTATGCTTGTTTATTTTTAGAGCTTCATTTTCATTATCTCCCTTTGGGTGCAGCAGGAGTGTGAGTGCACCAAGGTTTTCTATTCTGCTGCATTAGCTCCACTTCTTTTTTGTACTTTTTAATTTTTTTTATTATATAGTTGTCACTTCCCTTTTCTGCATTTGCATCCAACCCATCAGCCTTTTTGTACCATTTTTTAATGAGTCCACTTTCCCTCTCTATGTCCACTGAGGTAGCCGGCCACCCCATGACAACAACATTCTCAAGATGTACATTTTTTTGCAGTGTAAACTCAAAGAACACTCTAGAAGTAGCTAATCTTTTGTTCATGCACAGTTACGGTCATGTGTCCTCATGTCTTTCAGCAGTTGTGATCACAAGACCACTACTGACTGAATATTGCTGGAGCAAGCCACAGACATGACCAAAAAGGTCAACATCAAACAACAGTAATATAAATGACAGAAAAAATGAACATCCATCAGGTACAGAAGACCTGACTATATAACTATGAAAACCCAGCTGTCAGACTCAAAAAAATGGTTAAATCAAGTGAACAATATAAGACAAGATGAGCTCAGGTACGGACACATAATGAGAGGCAGCAGGATGATAGTTCTACCAATAAAAGATTCAATTATAAATGGTACATATCCAGCAGAAATACAACTTTGCAAAAACATGGAGACCACCCTAAATGTTCATATCAATCTTCAGACCTGAACCCTATTGAAATCCTCCAAAATATGAATAAGAGGAAGACAGAAGGTCACAAGCCATAAAAAGCTGAACTGTTTGAAAGTTTGAACCAAAACTGACATCCCAACAGTATCTTTCTATTGATCAATATATTTTCGACGTGTAAACAAAAGCTCAACATTACAATATTTATTTGGTATTTGGGAAAAATGTCTTCAGTAGTTAACTTTACTCAAAAACATATTTGTACATAGTAAAACTAGATAAAAATAATTAGCAGTGCATTTTCATCGAGCTGTATATTAATCAGTATAACAAATGTGTGATTGATCAACATCCCATCCTCAAGGAAAGGGACTATAACAAGACCCCCTCACCACTACTGATATTTCTTATTGAAAAATTTAACCTTTTATGCTTATACAGTACCAACACAACAAAAAGTAATAGATCTTTAACAAATGAGTATATCGTCTATGTTGAGCTTGAACCACCACCCAAAAATATCTGTTTGATGGTTGTCAAACGGTAATCATTTTCAGTGAATGGGGAAGATGAATTGTGAGGCTACAACGCACTCTATAAAATGGCCAATATGCTGACTAATCAATGTACATACTGTATAGATTATGTACTTTGCATACAGTGTGAAAAAACAATGTGGCTGAGATGTTTTAGAGGACAATAACATTAAATGACAACTCTCAAAACCCAAAAAGTGCTCAAAGAAAAGAAAGTTAATGAGAACCAATTAGCATGTGACTATCAATTACAATAACGAATGCAAACAAATTGGCATGTGCTTAGAAAGGAATAAAAGCCAGAGTGAATCAAGTAGTATGTGAGTAACAAAGAATGAACGTTATTGGGAACCAATTAGCATTTGGCTACTGAGAAATGAAAGGAAACCTGAATAAGACCAAGTCTTCATTAGCTTCAATCACAGTTAGGAGCATTTCTTTAACATGAGGCTTAATTTAAACCATAGGCTGAATCTATATCTCCAAGCTCACCTTCTGGTCATGGCTGTAGGCCAGTGCCCAGTCCTCTTGGGAAGGATGAAAGAGCAGACTCAGGACGTAGAAGCTGAGGCGATATTTCTGATAGCTGGCCCCTTCGTCCGAGCTAATGAGGACACTGCTTTCAAACTCTGGGTCAGTCAGCACCATTATCTATCAGAGAAAAGGGTGTAGTGGAGGGTGGGGAAAAAACACAAAGAGTTAAAAAGAGTAAAGTAATGAAGTCATAATGGAAAAAGTGAAAGATGAAAACAGCAGAGGAAAACGCACACCACAAGTAAGAGAAGTGGACGTTAATGTTCGGTGACAATTACCACCTAACAGCATTTTACGAAAGTCTAGACTTCACATTTGGCCACCCGCTGCTTTTAGAGCATTGGCTGTGCATATTTTGTAGTTCACTATAAATAAATATAATCATGCAATCTTTCTCGTCTCCATGGTTTAGCTTTTTCCATTTGGTGAACTTGCTCTCTGCACTGTGGTTGCCCAATCTCTCTTGCCAAATAAAGCATCCCCTAATGAGTGCAATGTTGTTTTGCTGCTGCTACAGTTCAAGGCTTACCAAAATGTCCAACTGCCCATACAAAGGCTAATAGATACAACAAGTTACTTAGTATTCTCCTACAACATCTTAAAGGTTGAAGAATACAGAGAAGAATTATTCCTCTTTACACAATCTCTCCAGAATGTTCAGGGTCTTAAGTCTTTGTGCACTTTGCTCTTTAGCTCAGATGAGATGGCCATGACTGCTTCAGTAAATCATTTTTCTGTTGATCTAAACAAACTTCTGTTGGATCACTGTCCTGCTGTAAGATCCAGCGATTACCTATTTGTAGTTTCTTGGCAGAGGTCAACAGATTTTGATTTAAAAAAAAATCCTGATAATTCACATGATGTGCATGATGCTTCCCAGAGGCTTTGGAGGAAATATAGCCCCACAACATCATAGACCCTCCACCATACTTAACAGTAAACATCAGATTCTTTGCTGGAGTAGTGTAGTCATCCTTGTTTTCATGCAAAACCAATCATGAATGTTTCCATGGAACACACGGTTCCAGTCAATGTCTTAGTAGCAGGCGCTTATGTTTGTGGTTAAATAATAGGAAGAGCTTTTTCCTGGCATACCTTCTAAATAAACTGTTGGCCTGTTAATGGCATCTGATGGTAGTTTTGGTGATGCCAAGATACTGTTGTTTTTTTGTAAGATGCTACCAGCGTAGAAAATGACCTTTTTGTCGTGTCATATACAGTGGTAACCCTACTTACGAGTTTAATCCATGCAGGAGCTGAGCTCGTTAGCTGGAATGCTCGTTAGCTGGATGCATTTTCCCCATAAGAATACATGTAAAACTGATTAATCCGTGTCAGCCGGCCAATATACAGTATACTTTAAAATGCTTAGTAATGTGTTTATATGGGTTTTTAAAAAAATAAACAAGACGACGACGACGCTTGTGTAGGCTGGCCGCTAAGGAGAGGGAGACCGACGGTGCTCGTGTAGGCCGGCGGCTAAGGAGGACAGGAGGACGGACGTACGTGTATGGCGTGGTTACACTTATCATATGAAAAGTAAAAGTAAAATTTATCTAACTTTCTTGTTCACTATCTTTTGCTACCTTAGTGTTGCTTTCAACAGGCACTTTTACTGGACAGCGGTCAAAGGTATTGACTGACCTCTTCTTTGACCGCAGCGCCCCTAGCGGTTTGGCATACTTGAAGAAATTTACTGAGTAATATAAAGCTACTCATTACTTGGTATTTTATTCATTACCTGGAACAAAAATATTCAGAGATCTCGACTCGTTACCTGGAATACTCGTTAGTAGGGATGCTCGTAAGTAGGGTTACCACTGTATTATATATATACTGTAAATATACTGTATATGCCCTATTGAAACGGGAAGATTACTGCTGTCTAGACACTGTGATCAACTTAATAATAACAATAATAATAATAATAATAATAATAATAATAATAATAATAATAATAATAAATAAAAATAAAAACAGCTTCACTTACATGTTGTTTCTAAGACTTTCTTGGGGTGTCATAATTTTAGCACATGTTTAATTATTTCTTGATGAGGATTTTTGTCATAGAATTAATTTGCTTATAATTAATGTACTTATTTTTTTTTACTAATTTACTTATAGTTATTACTTATAGTTCAAGTATAACAATAAAACAGCTTGACAAAAATATATCAGTCCATTTTGTTTAATCTGTATCTGAAAATATGACCATAATGAGAAATAGTCAGTGCCATGCCTACATTCAAGATGCCTGCAGTTGCCTGCATATTGTTTCTTACAGGGTAATTGATCCTAAATCAGCAGAGGATGCTAGCGTGGTTCCGTGTGACCGCAGGGATTGCATAACAGAGTTGTATCACGGGGCAAAGCAGGTTGCCTCTAATCCGCTTGTTTGACTGTGTGGCTGCCTCTGATCACAGGGATATCTAAAGGTTAAGTATGTCTGTCTGCTTGTTAAGGGAACCACTGCCATGACGGTTCATGTAGGAAAGGTAGTTTCACGCAGAATCAAGTCTAATGAGCACGACTGACAGAGAATGAGTTTGCCTTATTCCAGCAGGAAGAATGACTGTTAATTGCACTGTCTGGGTTGTATTTGTGTAATAGGATAGGAGTGATCCATCATGGTGAGGGCAAAAGGAGAAGATTATTGACACTCTCAAGCAGGTATAGTCAATTTTTATGAATGCAATAATATACTCAGAATGAGTTTAAGCAGAAAATGAGAGAATTGGGGAGGGGGAGACTACAGAAAGAGAGACATCAGGGAAGACATAAAAAGCAATATAATAGAGCATCTGCATGTTTACTGAGGAGTCTACAGTCGCACTGAGACATAATCTAAAAGAAAAAATCTGGAAATCATAATGTATGATTTTTTTAATAATTTATTTGTGTGTTACTGCTGCAAATAAGTATTTGAACACCTGCCAATCAGCAAACATTCTGGCCCTCAAAGACCAGTTAGTCTAATATTATGACACAAGGACACATATAACAAACATAATCAGGTTGAGAATGAGACAATAGGGTGTGCAATGACAATACATGATGTGGCTGGGGGTGGAGCCATGTCTGTGTGTGGATGGAACAGTATACAAATGTTGTGTCCAGTGTAACATTCATGTTGACTGTATCATTTACACGAACAAAAAGAACGTCACATCAGTAAGATCTATGTTATATAGAGTATTGATAAAGACAGGGACAGAACAGAGGTACACGAAACAAACAAATGCAACGGGTGCACGGTACAGTACCGAGGTGGGGGTCGGTGTAGTACATAACAGTAACGTGTGGGATAACAGAGTAAGAGTTGGACTAATACAAACAATATACACAGGAACACA
>BRDA01002406.1:0-19493 GCA_036984385.1 Crenuchus spilurus
GATGTTGGCACCTCCACATCATTGCATTCAGTTTTTATTCACAATTTGTTTAGTGTCCCAACTTTTTTGGAATCCGGTTTGTATATATTTATATATATTACACCCAAATTACACCCATCTAAAATTATTTTTTTCCCAAAGAGTCACACAGACTTTTGTTCAGCATAAACTCAACAACAACAGTGTCAAAAGAGTAAGTGTGTCATAAATCTATATTTTGATTAAATCTGCTCTAAACTTAGACTTTCCAAAAAACTATTCTCAGATGTGATGATATATTGTGAAAAACACTCTTAACATTTTTAGCCAAGACTTCTGAGCCCTGAACTGAATTAACAGAGGTGTTGGCTACACACTGTTCATTACAGCTTTTAGACATTGTGTGTGGTTTTATTTCTAAAGCTTAACTAATGTGAGGTGAGTGTTTTCACTCAGCCAATAACTCTACATTGAATATTTATGAGATAGCTGAGAACATACAGTTGAGAGCTCTTTGTTTACAGAGATTAAATTGGGGTTTCCACGGCCGCTAATCCTCCAATGGAAGGTCTGGAATTACCATGCCGTTATCATATGAATGACAGATCGTGTGAATGGGTGGGGAAAAAACCGAAGCTCTCTGACTTGCGGTGAAAAATGTGCTCTGTTTATTTAAGCTCCTCTCACAAATATCTAAAAATATATTTTGATTCAGGCTATATATATTTGAAAATTAGACCCTTTAAGGTTTCAGGGGTATGTTTAGTTTTGTTTCTAGGATACAATCTTGCAGAGTTATATGAGTGTTTTTGCTGACAACAAATGAAGTTGACCAGACAAAACATGAAACATGTTGGGCTTGTACTGTCTGTAGTGAAATAAGTCAAATGAGGTGTAAGAGAACCTTCCCTGGAAACAAATATGAATATGACACAACTGTAAATGTAACTGTGCTCGTGTCATACAGCTGTGTGTGGTTTGTAGAGGTGAGAAGCTGATGGTTACTGTTTTTTTTAACACTGTGGTGAATATAAAGGACAGTGTGAGCTGTCTTGTGCAATGTGAGTGAATAATTCACTTCTATTGATCAGGCCAGAACCCACTTTACAAAAATGTATATAACTTACATGTAGAGTATAAAACTACTTTTTAGTGAGAATTACTATTCAAGCTGTGCAACAGATACCCTGTTATTTCATAGAAAGTGTGTTTATTTTATTTCCTCACACCTTTATTAGTCTCCTCTTATCACTTATGGTTAGCTGTGTTGTGCTGGTGTTATTTACTTAACAGTGGATTTTCCCCTCACTGATATTCCAGTAAAGCCCGAAGCATTTACCAGTAGCCACAATCGGGGACTGAAGAGATTTTTGAGGGATCTTTATATATCTGCGAGGTAAGATGCTTTCATTTCGTTATTTTATATTAATAGTCATGAGTCTGATAATCACTGTAATTCACTGAACACTAATGCTTCCTTATTAAGGATACACGTATGTGTAGAAGACATATTATTGATGTTGTGTTGTAATAATAATTGATAAAATGTGGTAAAAATCTAATTTGGTTTGTTCAATACAGATGATTTTATCTGGGATATTTTCCTTATGTCAACCATTCATGCTACACCAATGTTATAATTTATATAACAGTGGCGGCTGGTGAAAAATAATGTATCTGGTGCTGTTTGAGCCATATTCAGTCAGTTTTCACAACCAAGTTTAATTGACATTAAAGACTAATAGTTAATGAAAACTGTTATTACATGTAAATGTGTAAAGACAGAAAGTACAGTATGTATCATTAGATTACCAGCTGAGTCTGCTTCACTAACATATACAATAAAATCAGCAAAAACACTATTAAGACTAAATATGAGCATTTATAGAGACATGTATTACATCAATAACGTCAGACGTTCCTAAAACCACTGACCCACTCTGCTGGGGGGGATAAATGAACCTTTAGGCGACAGATCAGAGGACACTGATTGGGTAAATTTATGTTGTATCTTGTGTCAGCAGGTCAGTGATTGGCTGCTGCTTCTCTGACTGGCTGATATTTCTGTCGCCTCAGAAGAGAGAGAGAGAAATTATTTGATATATTACATGTTATTGTGCATGTTTAGCACAGACAGACTTGAAATATGTAGATTATTTAAAAAAAGAAAATTAAAAACTGTTTTTGGCCCTCTATAGGCCAGCCACCACGGCTATATCTGCTGTACAGACCGTCACCTGCTGAACGCAGAACTTATCAGCCTTGTATCACATTCACACCTTAAACACATTTTGTCCATTTCTAATAAGGTCATAGGTCAGTGTGATGACATAAGAATATTTTAACTTCCTTTTGTTTCCAGAAGATGGGTTTGCAGTTCTTCCTCACCATACTCATCCTGTCCAGCTGTCACGCTGTCTTCTCGTGTCCGCAGCGCTGCACCTGCCACTTTGGCAGTAAAACCACTGAGGTTGTATGCCCCGATGCTGCCCTCTCTCATTTCCCCAGTAACAGACTCCCTGCTAACACAACAACCCTGACAATACAGTTCACCAACTTGAGCAGCATTACTGCACAGGAGCTGAGAGCCACACCCCTCCTGCAGGAGCTCCACCTACCAGGGAACAGACTCAGCAGTTTACCTGCAGATGTGCTTATAGGCCTGCCTCACCTCCACACTTTAGACCTCACAGGTAAGTGAGTGTATACAACTTACATCTACAATAGATACGCAGTCATATCAGTACACCTAAATCACCCATGAGGGAGGGTTTGCTCAGTGGTGATCCCTGACACTTTCCTGTTAATTAGGCCAAGTAAAAAAAAAATATGGTGATCATCCTTTTTCACCAAAAATGTTGGGTCGGGGGGCGGTGTTTTTTTTTTTTTTGTTTTTTTTTTTTTAGATTGATGGTAGAAATGTATGTAGCGAATATTAAAATTATGTTGAAAACGTGAAATGGGCTCACCATCATGCTTCCCGTCGCTGTATTCCTGGTAAAATGCATCTAGTGCAGAGGCGATTGCTCTAAGACTGCAAGGGAAGCTCAGCTTCCCCTAAAATGGCAAAAAATAAGTGATCAATAATATACTGTTGTGTGTACATGTCATTGACTAAATATGCGCTACAACGCGCTCAACTTTTGTTCAGAATCAGCTTCTTATCACTGGTAACGACGCGGCTTTCCTCTCACTCATTCCCGCAGCTTCACAGTGCTTTAACCAGGGTGGACGCTCAGCGTCCACAGAGTTCAATGGTAAAGCAAAGAGTGCAGCGAAACGAGACGAGTCATTGGATGAATCCTGGCCTTTGTCCCGCCCATCGGACGCTCAGCGTCTCTGGGGGTCTATGGGGCAGTGGGCTTGCCTCGGCTGGCCCGGACACTCAGCTTCTGCATGATGATTGGATGATGTGTCTGAGGCTGAATCCCTTTTTGATTGACAGCGAAATTAGCGAATCAGTGATCTTTTGGTATAAACATCCGTGGGAGTTTTTTAAAATTTTCATTCTGTTCTGAGTTGAACCGAAGACTTTCCTAATCATCTTAGCGGCATTTTCTTTGTTAAAAACGACTAGCGACAAATCGAGCTTCTATTTCTGGTGTTTTTTTTGTAGCTGCTTGTGTTTGGAGACTGACTTCTATCACTCCTTCTGACTTCTATCAAAGTTTCTGTCCAGGGAGCCCATCCACCGTTACAAAGCACTCACAGGCAGACACACTTCACACTAGCCTCGCGCCAGTCCCAGCTAGCGAGCTAGCAGGTGTAAATTTGAATAGCGCGAAATGAATGATTCTAGGCCAGACTAACGTGTTTGGCGCGCTTTTTTGTGTAAAAAAAAAATGGTCGGTTGCTTTTTAGAGGGTCGGGCGGGGATGATCACCAATTGTTTTTTTTTTACTTGGCCTTATAGAGGTTCACTGTGGTGTGCTTATTTGCGCTGTACCACTCTCCAGACTTAGGATGTACTCAATGTATGGTTTCTGAGGTGCTACCTCCACCATGCTTCACACATACCCTATCATCAATATCATTCACATCACGTCCTTTGTCCATCATAATTTTACACTCTGCTACAACTGACTGGTGTGCTCACTTATTTCTCTGCACAGCAAACTCAGCATCTGTGACATGCTGGTTAATATCCTGATAGGATCATGTATTTGACTAGAAACTACAAGGCGTTTGGGCTAGTATTGAGTTCTAGTGTTTGGTAGTAATTTGTAAATATGATTTCTAGGAAACCCGTTAACTTTTGCATTTTTTGGTGTATGACGTCAGAGCTGTCGACGCTAACACTTTAGCTTTATTTACCATCTGCTTTGCTTTAGCTGAACTCTCTTTGGACTGAAAACGGTAAAGCTTCTTCTGTATATGTTTGTTACTCCTGGCTGTGAACAGAAGTGAGGTATGTATTGATGTGCTTTCTCTTCCTCTCAGGAAACCAGCTTAAGGTCCTCCCACCTCAGGTGTTTTATCACACCCCTCTGCTCACACTCGTCCTTAAAGACAACATGCTCAGCAATGTCAATGCAGACTGGCTGCCCAGCAACAGCAGCCTCACCTGGCTGGACCTGTCGGGAAATCGGCTGAGGAAAGTTCCCTTCGCTCTTCTGCAGAACCTCAGCCGGCTGGAAACTCTGCACCTCTCTCAGAACCTTCTGGAGGAGCTCCCAGCCGACAGCCTGTCCTCCCTGCGTGCTCTGGAGAGGCTTCATCTGGACGAGAACAAGCTCCAGACCCTTGGTGCCGGCACCTTCAGCAGTAACGCGAACCTAACTCACCTGTTCCTGCAGAAGAACAAGCTGGAGAACCTGCCAGCGACAGTCTTCTCCAGCCTCAACAGGCTGCAGTATCTGGATCTTAGTGAGAACAGACTGCAATTTTTGGAGTCCGGTACCCTGGGCTTAGGGATCAGCTGGGTGGAGCTGAGCTGGAACCCCTGGCACTGTGATGCCAAGATAGAGTATCTGTGGAAGAGGCTGAACAGCCAGTCGGTGCAATCAGAGCCCACCTGTGCTTCACCAGAGAAGCTGAAGGACAGGGCCATTACCACACTAACACGCAGAGAGCTGGGTCTGGCAGACTGAGAGAAGAAATCAGGAAGAAGGGAGGTGGAGGAATGGAGAATGTGAAGGTGTAGTGCAGAGAGGAAAGCAGAGCAGTAATGAGAGCAAATAACACTAAATAAAATGAAACTAAACTTGATTTGAGCCCATAATTGTGCCCTTCCAGTGAAAAACAATATGCAAGTCACATCAGAATATTACGACCACCTCCTTGTATCTACACTCATTGTACGCCTGACCATATAGGTGCACTTTGGACAATAAGAGATACAAGGAGGTGGTCGTAATATACTGATATAACTGTGTAAGTATACTTTATATGTTCTTCTAATCTTCAAATTTGCACAATTTCCCCAAATACAGTTGATGAACTGGGCTTAGTGACTTAAGTCTGAGGACTGCTTGGCTAAATAAAAGTAGCAGACTGAGGCCTTGTCCACACGTAGCCGGGTATTTAAATAAACGCATATTTTTATGCGTTTGGGCCTTTCGTCCACATACAAACGCAGTTTTACACCAAAAACGAATGATTATGAAAACTCCGGCCAAAGTGGAGATTTTGAAAAACTCAGTTTTTGCGTTTGCGTGTGTACGTGTGAAAACGGCGTTTTAGAGTCCTGAACATCACAATCTGCGACAAATGATGCTGTGATGTCATATGCGCGACCACTGTAATTGACTGCCTTGCTGTAGAAGGATGAACGCCAGCTAATAATTTTTCATTTTTATGTTAATTCAAACACTCTTTGCGTGCTTGTTTTTACAAGTTCAGCTTCTCCAGTACGTGGAGGAGCAAAGGAGAAGTTTTTTGTTACTTACTTTTTTGTTTTGAAGGATTCTGATTGGCTGACATGGGCGTTAGCTTTGTGTTACACTGCCATCTATGCGCTTGGCGTCTTTATGACAACACTCTACGGCGTATTTATGCGGATTCATGTGGATGAAAAGTTTTCTTAAAACGATCTCGTGTGTATGATATTATTTTTGAAAACGATGTAGGGGAGATATTCATTTTTATAAATACCCGGCTACGTGTGGACTAGGCCTTAAGTTAGCTTAGGACATCTACCACATCAACTCACCAACACCAAAATATAATGTAAATGTGTATTAATAAATAAAATACATTTTTAGCAACCTATATGACTACATAATGACCATACAGAGTACTTATCATTAAACATTACAGCTACATTTAAAAAAATGCTAATATTTAGCTCATTAAGTTTAGTCTTCTTGGTCATTGTACATGTGAAAACAGAACATGAGCCCATAACACACCTGGGGTGACATTTCCCTTGGTTGAGGTGGGAGTGTGCAACATTAGTGTTCAAGCAGGAGGTGAAGGGGAGCCGATTAACCTCAATCTACTAACGTGTACTCACTAGTGTTTCACTGCAGACCTGATAAATGCAGAGGTGAATATTTGTGCACTTTCACATGTTCTTTACAAATGTTCTTCCCTGGACTTCAGGACTTAATGAGACGCTTTATTTTTAGACATTTTATTTGAAATGTGAATTAACACAGCGGCAACTGAGCATCATGTTTGTGGAGATATAAAAGGTTTTTCTTTAACAAAACTGTCCACAAAGTGGCACAACCATCCTCATGCCCATACAACACTCAGGCATCCCGCTGACGCTGCCTCTCCTCGTGCGGAGGCGATTCTCTTTAATAAATAAGCCTCTTATCACATCAGAGCATTTAGTCATAAATATCAAGGTGTTCAACAGACATTTTGTTCTGAAATAAAGCAAATATAAATGTTATCAAAGCAATTACAAAACCAAGTAATACATTAGGCAAAAAAGCAAGAAATGCAGAGACCCCTGAAGCAAATGATATTGGCAAAAAATGTAGTTGGCACAAACTGAAATTTAGAGAGAAAAAAAAGCAATCGGGTCATTTTTATAAATTATAGGCACTCATGTTTTAAAACGAACGTTCTTACTAACGCAGGAGATCACCACGGGTCCGAGGTGGCACTGCCATGCAATCACAGTCCTTTTTATCGTCTCATCTGGGACTCGTCTGGAATAATTGTGCGGCTCCTTCAGCCAAACTAGCAGACGGCTGAAGCTTTGCCTTTAAGGCGTCCGTTTCTGGTGCTGTCGCTGGAGCGCGCACACTGAAAGGGTGTCTGATACAGGCAAGCTATTTGTTTTAAAAATCCATCACAAAGGACCTGATAACAAGCACAAAACTAACACTTCATGATCATCTTCATCCGCTCTCAATTATGTTTTACAACCACGCTACACATCACGACGTCATCTTATGACCCCTTCCCCTGAGTCAGAAACAGACGGATGGACTGAGCAGCCACTCAAATTTGCAATACGCACAAAAACAACATTTTGTTTTAGCAAATTTTACAATTCATGTTCAACAAGTAACGGTCTACCATAGTTTAACGGCCAAAAATCGGGACACAATATTCACACCTTTCGTTAAAATGTGGCTTTGATTGAACAACAAGCACTATCGGAGATTCTCTGCTGTTTCAGTGGGACACTTTACATCTGAAGCTTCTACAAAAATACCCCCCCCCCCCGCATCTGAACCGACACACAGTGATAAAACAAAATACTCTGAACACATCCTGCTTCATCCTGAAACCATCATCACAAAAAAAAAAAATGCTTTGGAAACTTAGCTTTATAGTTGAGGTTTAGACATTCAGAACTCAAAGAAAGAAAATACTGCGTATGAATATACTTTGGAAGAAACTTTTAAATAATTATTTCTAAATAAATAATTGTCACAAATATGACAAGACATTCTGGGAGAAAGACACCATCATGACTTTTTTAAGGGGTGTCCAGTTAGGAAAACATTGCAGACCATTAAATCATTTGAAAAGGTTATTCCGCGCTCACAGGATTGCAACAGGCCCGTTAAAGAGAAAACGAACTTAACAACAGACAAGAATCTCCTGTTCAGGAGAGACAGACTGACAGACAAAGCGCTAGACAGACAGATAGACAGCGAAATAGAAAGAGAGAACGCTTGAGTAGGCATTTAAGCAAGGAGCATTGATTTGAATGTGTTTTACAGGCTCTGTCTGGTTGATGAGCGTGCCCCCTGGTGGCAGAATGGGTAGATCTCAGCTGGTTTCTTTGGCATTGTCTTGATCTTCAGTCAGCCGTGTAACTTCCCCACTGAGATGAAGGTTTCTTTACAATGCTGATTGTATGGGAGATGCTGAGAGTTTTGCGTGTTTATGCCGTTTTTATAAATGTAGGTTGGTAAAGTGCCAGGTTGGAGAGTCCGTCTCTGTGCTGCAGGTTTCTGAGTGCTCAGTAGCAGCCCTCTCTCCAGCTCTCATCTCTGACACCTCCATATGCACGTGGAGCTGGCAGAGACCTATAGAGCAAAACACACAGAATGAATTGAAAAAGATAGTGGCACTGAAAACTGGCACTTGCGTCCATTTTTATATATTTACTAAAACTGAATAAAGATCTCAATAATTTACAACCCCTATTCTAAAAAAGCTGGGACAGGGGCAGGTCTACAATTGTGTAGCATCCCATCTTCTTTTAACAGTTGTGTCTAGCAGACGCTCTTATCCAGAGTGATGTACAACAGTGTTTTGTTTACATTAAGAGAATTATCTCAGCTAGTACAGACAGGTTAGAGTCCAAACTACTCTTCAGTTCAGACCCTGTTAGAACTAAATCATCACTAATACCTAGAAAGTAGGAAAGATACATAATTATACACAATATAAGAGGATCACAATGCATTACAATAAGTGTTTAAACTAGTGCTGCTTAAGTGCTCCACAAAGAGATGCTCTTCAGTCTGTGTGTGAAGACTGTGAGTTACTCTGCTGTTTGAACAGTCAGTGGGAGTTTGTTCCACCACCTGGGTGCCAGGACAAAGAAGGGTGTTGATGCTAGTCTTCCACGTGTAATGAAGGATGGCAGGTCAAGCGTGAGGTCAGGTGAGTCATACTAGAAGCTCGAAGGGTTCCAGGTGCGACTCGAGACTTGACCACTGCCATTAGTTACACATGTGACTTTTTTGGCTGGACTGCAGTAGAACGTTGATATATTTGTTGGGAAAGTAGTGTTAACTGATTATTATGAGAAGGAACCTGGGTCGCTTACATGTAAAGCTACAATGACCACTGCAGGGCAAGAGTCAGAGAACCATCACACCAACACGGTTTATCCTCTAAAGGATTTTGCGTCTGAAATCATGCAACAGAAAGTTGATGAAGAAGCAAGTCTATGAGATGCTAGAACTCAAAAGGATTTACTGATGCACATTAAATCCCACAAGTTACGTTACTTTGGTCATGTGATGAGGCAGGATATGAGAGCATTGAAGGAAGTGTTATGACTGGACTTGTGGAGGGAGTTAGAAGACATGGAAGACCAAAAATATCCTGGACGGATAACATCAGACATGGACTGGATTATCAGGTGATAGCCTGCTACAAGGAAAGAGAGACAGAGGGCATTGGAGAGAATTGAGCCTACCATCAGGAAGCAATGACTGTGTGACATGACGTGAGCACAAATGTTAGTTACTAATGTGGACACCGAGATGTTTTTGTCTTAGAAACACATTTCAGGCTGCACAGCACTGAAGGGTCTTTATGTAGGTTCATATGCAACTCCGATTTGTGTCACAAGAGGTCACCCTTCAGCAAGACAAGCAGAAACCTGACTAGAAAGTCCTCCCTTTTGTATGAATCTTAGAAAATATGAAAGTCGTGAATCTCTGAATGTAACACATGGATGTTTAAGAGGTTCTACTCTACTCGGAACTTCTGACTTGTAAACAGACTTTAAGTCTGATTCATATATAGTTGTCAAATATGTGAAACAGTCATAAATGTAATATTCATTCATATTAATTTACAATATCCAAGTATTATCAAACACTGTGCTTTGTCTCCATATCATAAACCTCTACTAATGACATCAATCAATGCTCGAAAACAAAAAATTATTATAAAGAATTTCTGCTTTTATAAATAAGGTCAAAGTTCCTAAATGGTGTTCTGTGTGTGCATGTTTACCTGCGCACAGGCTGGACCAGTTTGCTGCGAGGCACAGGTAAACCCCCCGCAGCAGAGCCGCTAGGGCGGGGCAGTCCACTGCGAGGCGGGGCTAGAGAGCGGGTGGGCGTGGTTGTGCCTGAACCAGGATTAGACACGGCTTTCACGGGCTGCCGAAGAGCTAGAGGAGATGGGGCCACAGGCGTCCGCATCTTACCACTCGACGGGACTGAGGAGGAGAGAAAAGAGGAATGAAAAGAGGAAAAAAGTGGAAGTTGACAAAAACAATTCATGCAAAGGAACCGGAATAAAAGTCGGGATGGAAACAGAAACAAAAAAGCAACCTGAACAGAATAAAATGCACTCAAGCACTCTGTATAAAACATGAGCAAGAAATGAGAAATAAATAAAAGGGAAAATTGAATCTAAGAACCATCTGAAGCACGTGGAATGGAACAAAGACTGGCCCATACACATTTCCATCAGCACAATGAAATATAATCGTCCAGTGGAACAGAAATAACACGGTCCTGGTTTACACATTCATACACAACACCGGCATAAGAAATACATAAATCATTTAGAAAACAATCACAAAAAACAACAGATGCAAATAATGAAGGGATGAGCTGTATTGATCTCAATCTGAATACATTTCCCAATATCCTCTCAGAGTGGAGCATGCAGCTCCGACTCCCTCTAGTGGCGAAAAAGGAAAGTAATATTCATACCACAAAAGATTTAACACAATACTCACATTATACACACACACACACACACACAATATCAGAATATTCAAAACAGCTGGATCCTCAGTGAATACTCACTGAAATCTCCCTCCTCTCCAAAGCAACACGACAGATGAACTAAAGATAGAGACAGGAAATGCTTGGGTTCAAATGCATTCACAAACATTCTCTCCCAGCCCCCTTCCTGCAGCAGCAATGTACATTCATACAAATAAACTCAAATAGCCAGAGAGATGTGTCAGGCATTACTGAATACACAGTCATAACGGAACATTATGACCACCTCCTTGTATCTACACTCACTGTCCACGGACCATATAGGTGCACTATGTAGTACTCTGTTAGCCTCCTTTCACCCAGTTCTTCAATGATCAGGACCTCCACAGAGCAGGTATTATATTCATAGTGGATCTTTCTCAGCACTGCAGTGACTGTGACATGGTGGTGGTGGTGTGTTGGTGTGTGTTGAGTAAGCAGAGGTGCTAGAGATGTTAACCATCTGAAGAGTGCGCTCCCACCAGCAGGATATCAAGAAAATTCAAAAAATACACTTACATAACCCTGTGAGATTTTGTCCTAGAAAGAAAACAAAACATACTTCAGAAACCCTAAAGGGTCTACTTTTCAAATATATATATAGCTTGAATTGAAATATATATTTAGGTATTTGTAAGAGGAGCTTAAATAAGCAAAGAGCACATTTTTCAGCTCGATTCAGCAGGCTGCGCTTTTTTTTCTGCCCACTCAAATGATCTGTCATTCATATAATGACATGGAATTTCTGGACATTCAGAGGGGGGGCTACAACAGATGACATGTTCAACCAATCATGAGTCTCCTACTAGTGTCACACTAACACACCACCACCACATCAGTGTCACTGCAGTCCTGAGAATGATCCTCCTGCTCCTTGGGGGTCCTGATGATTGAAGAACAGGGTGAACAAAGTGTACAGAGAAACAGATGCACTACAGACTGTAATTACAGAACTACAGTGCACCTGTATGATCAGTGGAGCTGATACAAGTACGTGGTCATAATATTCTGCTTTGACTGTGTATTATAGAGTATTATTAGCATTTTCTTAGACTTTGCACTCCCTTGGTGGGAAAGAATTCCTTATCTTAAAAATGTAAATAAGCACACCACTGATGACGGTCAGGCACTGACGGTATGTAATGGCATGATATGAAGTAGTATAAAAGATGTTAAAGAGAGAAATAAAAAGCTTTGTTTCAGCTCGTTTGGCTCTCTCAGTCTCCGGTGCACAGACACTGTTCACTATAGTGAATATATCCCAACTTCACAGCAAATATCAACATTATTCCCAGATCAAATGAGAGAACTGCTGACGGCAACAACCAGATGATCCTCAGATCGACTACAACAGAAAGGTACAAAGCAGAAAGCCTCCACCTTAATCAAAAATAAGTCACAACCTTGTATCTCATCAACATCCTTTACTGGATACAGAGCGAAGGTAAATGTATTTGTGGTGTTCATCCCCTCACACGCTTTTCTGTAAACATGCTCCATATTAACTATTATAAATAGTGAGCTCTTTTCTAGAGCAGATATTCTCAGAGGACCGTATGTAGACTGTCTGGTAGCTACAGTCAAGGTAAAATTCCATAATCATAGCTTTAAACCAGTGGTGCCCATAGTGAGGGGCACAGAGCTGTTGCAGGGGGGTCACAGCAAGACAAATGACATGTCTGAGGACTTCTGGTGCTGGGCACTGCAGAAAACGTTTTGGGAGGCACAGCTTTAAACCAAAGAGCAACCTGAGGACTAGAGTCCAGGAGCTGCTCTGCAATGCACTGTGGTACAGTGCTGAACCTGTTAAACCCTCAACATCAGCCAAACTAGATAAAGCACTCAGATGTAGGGATGGGTACCAAGAATGTTAAAACTTGTGAAAGCATAACCCTACATAAGTGTGAATAACAGGCTGCCTAACATTGTGATACATTTCTGTGCAAGACACAAAACATCCTCTCTGACTAAACGTGAAAGTCATGTGATCACAACATATCAGCTATGAAAGCTCAAAATAAGTCCTGTCAGGAATGAATGTCTGTAGTTTAATAAGTTGGTTTGACATCATTAGGTTTAATAACATGAGTTTAATTGATTATTCTTTTATATTTGTTCATAAAACAAAGACAATAATATATGAATATGTATGAAGATGCATGTATGTTACATTATTACTAATATGTAATAAAATGATGAAAATGTCTAAAATAATGATGTAAGTCACATGAATGTTTTGTGTGTTTAATGTGAGTGTCATTGGCTACAGACACTGAAACACTTCACATTTCTTCTGGTAATTGTGAGACGGTCCCTAACACTGCAGCCATCAGAGCACAAACACAAAGCTAAGCGGCTGTATTCTGGCTTCATCATAAGTCCAGTTTAGTAAAGTTTGTGCTTGTAGTTTGTTGTCTTCTTCCATTTCAGCACCAAACTGTAACAGTGTTGGTGTCATTAACGTCAGTGTTAAGTATAAATTATTTGGTCTTTTCATGTATTCGGCCGAATAATGTTCAGTGCATCTCTACAAAACTCCAGAGTTTTTGTTTTCTGAAGAGAGACACACTAAGTTAAATGTGTGTAAATAATGTGCTTAAGTGCAGTATTACTATTGATATCAATATACACCTTAAATGTTACCCATCCCTAGTAAAATAATCTGGACTTCACCTCTCCAAAATCACAACAGATCACCCCTGCTTTCATAAATGCCTTCTCGAGAAAACCTGAATGCCACTAGGGGGCAGTGCAGTGCATGTCTGTAAAGACTAAAGTCTGAGTCATTAAGATGAAGCTAGGCTGCCTGTGTGTTACCTCGTAGAGACGTGGGGCTCTGCAGCCGCTCTTTGGGTTTCGGAGAGGCGCGAGCTGGCCCGGAGAGCCTTTGATTCTGCACTGCTGGAAGACAAGCAGACGTCACAGTCTGTTTCAGGCTGGTCCCTCAGAACCACAGGCAAATCACCCAAGAGACACTGATCAAGGATCAGTGTGCAACTTAAGAGAGTTAAATGAGGGGCAGCCAGCCAGCCAGGGTGAGAGACAAGAGCACCAGCCATGCCTCAGAGAGAGCACCACTATCCAGGCAATGCATCAACAGCCACAAGAGGGCACCAGAGAAGAGGGAATAACCAAGAAAGAAGCACCAAGCCAAGACCAGCACCAGTTAAAGAGCCAAACTCATTACCTCAGCCAAGAGAGGAGCGGTGTGGAATGGCATGCTATAGAATAGACCATTAACAGAGGAGGTGAGAGAGACAGAGAGAAAGAGAGACTCGTTATATGACGAAAATGAGGCCTTTAGTGTGAAAAAGTACCTAATCTCAGCAGCACACACTCTCATTACATCTACTGACCAATACCATCTGACTGCATAAGAAAATGATGTTTGGTATTCAAAGTATCCCACTTTGTTTACATTATTAGCCTTGTTGGCATTTTAAAGTATGGGAGGAGACTTCAAGCTCAAGTCAAATTTTAGCTAGTGGGAATAACTTAAGATAAATTCAAGTTAATGTCAAGAACGAGTGACTCAAAATGGAGAAGAGGAGAAAGAAAACAGATAAAATCTCATTCCTGCCAAAGCCAAGGCACCGAAAATGCATCAGGTGAGAGGAGATCCTTTAAAGCAGTGCTTCTATAAGATGACACATTTACAGCAATAAAATAATCAATAATACCTCTGCTGGATAAACATGATGTCTGCTGTTTGTGCGTGTTGATAAATGAGCTGAATGGCTGGCTGTGTGCTGTAACTCGTATGCATGTGTATAAATGAACATACACTGGTAGCCTGAAGCAGGTTTATTTGTTTCTCTCTGGTTTCAGGAAAACTGGTGTGTGGATGAAGTTGTGTGTGATCAAATGTGTTCACACTCACTGGCTGACTGGCTCTGGTGTCGGGGGGATCCATTTGGCACTTGCAGGTTGGACTCACAGCTGCGGCTGTTTTTGACAGGTTCAGCAGTGGGTCCCGAGTTCGAGCGTGTCAGGTTGGGAAGACTACGTCGCAATTTCTCTGCAGGCGCAAAAGCCACAGTATTAAAGGTACAGTATGTAATATTTCGGGTTATCTTTTAGCAGAATTTAAAATAATCACTAATAAAAATGATTAAAAACACATCTATTCATTATAAACTAAGAAGTCGTTTGATTATTTTACTTTAGAATAAGCTGTTTACATCTACATTGGTTGTGGGTCGAACGCCGACTGAGGCCGCCATGTTGCATCGCCATGTTTCTACAGTAGTTCAAAAAGGACAAACGAGGCTAGCAAAAACCGTTTGTGTTGTAATGCCGAATTGGTGACTCAAATTCGATGGCGCTGTAGCTTTGTTTTACCGTTGGCTGACATAAAACAGGAGAAGAAGAAAAAGTAATACACATATACTGCAATAAAACCTCAATAGGAAGAAATACACGGAGGAGAAGCAAGAATAAAGGTTTTTTGGTTTATTTGTTAAGATGGCGGAACATTCTTATGCTCGTCAAGAAGAGAAAACGACTTCAATCGTCAAAGAAAAGAAAACATGATTAAGCTTAGCTTCATATTCGTGTGCGCAGTGTTTTTTCCCCATTCCACCTTAAATGGTGCTGCAGGACATGTAGCGCATCGGAGCGGAACACTGCTGCAGCATTTAAGGTGGAACAGGAGATTCGTAGCTGTGCGCTAGTTCGTGAGCTTAGCTAATATGAGCTTGTATGATATGTATGAGCTTAGCTAATATGAGCTTGTTGTGTGAACTGTTAGATTTAGCCAAGCTAACACACTGAGAGAGCTGACATTATGGCTCTGAGGGTCTAAAGATACATAAATTTATTAGAAGTTTACGTATTGGCTGAAGTGCCTTCTTCGGAGAATGGCAAGCTTACCTTGACTAGAGAAAAATGTGTATCCTGCCTGTATCCTGCTATTATCTGTCTACAGTGAAGCAGTTTGATGCGTTTACTTCGTTACATTATCTTGTGCTTGTAGAGAAAACAGCTAACGTTTACAATAGCACTACTGAAATGCAGAAAATATGTTCCGTCTGCATTGTAGCTATGATAATTTTACATATTACATTTCCTAAATTTCTAATTAAAATTAATCTTACCACTTGACATATCACTAGCTCTAAAGCTGCTATTAGACATCGTGTTCGGAAGTATCAAAGATATATGACATCTTACGGCCACCGTAGAGACTCCTTCATGTTTGGAAGGGGGGTGTGTGTGTGGAAAGCGTATTCAGTTGGTTGCAATATGGAAACTAAACCACTAGAGGTCGCTGGAAATTATTAGGGTTGAAACGATTACTCGAGTAATTCGAGTTACTCGATTTAAAAAAATGAGTAATTTTCTGTGCCTTGAGTAATCGTTTATTTAATTTTAAAACTCGGAGCACGGTATTTCGCACTGACGACTTTTAATGCGGCACACCACGCTTACGTCACTCATGCACAGGAAGGAGGAGGCGTCGCGGAGATTTTTAGTTGAGAAGCGGGAATATAGAAGCGACGAGGGAAAAGAGTGACAAACGTGCGAGAAGAAAACGGCAACAGGAAAATAATGCAGCGCGCTATCCAACACTGGCAGACAAAGTCTCTGCTGTGTATTCCAGCTACAGCCACCCCATCAGAGCGTCTGTTTTCAGCTGCAGGTAACACTGCTTAAAAAAAGAGGGCAAGCCTAAGTCCTGAGCATGTTGACATGCTCACGTTCCTGCATCGCAGTCAAATGCGCCTTTAAAAGGAACACAAACACACACGGAGGCCTTTTCCTTAATGGCTCCAGCATTCCAGCACAGGTGAGAGAGGTGACGAAATTTTTCGTCAGTTTGGGAATTCTAGTGTTTAATTCTTCTGAAGCTATTGGTTTAAAGCACTCGCAGCAGAAATGTGAAACTGTTCATGCATGGACCTGTTCCTGTTCAGATGTTCAGAACCTAAGATGCACAACATAAAGCCAAAGTTTATTCCTTTTTTATTGATTATTGCCCTATATTTTTTATACTTACAAGAAATCTTAAGTTGAAAGTAATTTAATGTTTTTTACTCGTGGTATTTATATTTTGTGTTTTATTTATTTCTGTTTGTGTTTGCAATTTGGAAATGTTTGTTGTGAATTTAAAAATATAACCTATCTAAAAAAGGAAACCAATTGGTCATTCATTATTAAGTGAAATGTTGTTTTCTCTTGTGTATTTTTTTTATTGCACTTTAACAAAGCAAATATGCTTATACGATTACTCAATTAATCGAATCGATTTTTCAGTAGAGTACTCGATTACTAAAATAATCCATAGCTGCAGCCCTAGAAATGACATACTGTGCCTTTAAAGCATTAGAGACCATTACATTTTCTGAATTCTGGTCAATAAGACATTGCGATGAGTCTACACCTTCTCTGGGCACTAGGCAGGGCATTACACTACTTTATCTGTAGCCAGGACATGGTGCCAATCCATTGCTGGGCACATGCACGTACACACACACACACACACACACACACACACACCTACCTGGACAATTTAGGAGTACCCAATTCACCTGGCATCCATCAGAATATCAATTTAACACCATTTCCTTCTTTCCGTGTACTCAGTCAATTCAGATTTTGGGGGTTTTTGAGACACTGCATTGATTACTTCTGAGATGAGGGAACTGAAAGCTTCATCCATCAGGCTAACTGTTCACTGCCGTGGCCCGTTTCCTGTGCTGCTTACCTTCGTTCTTGATGGCATTGGTGGGCTCGTGGGGGTGGCCCTGCAGAGAGAGGCGGGGCTGCTGAAGGCGGCTGATCATTGGCTGGGGCGAGGCACGGGCGTACTCCAGTGAGCGAGCGGGCGAGCGAGAGCGCGGCGAGTGTCGGGGTGAAACACGAGGCGAGGGGCGAGGAGACGGGCTGAAACGGGACACCGGAGGGTGGTGCAGGGCCGGGTGTAGTGCTTCCTCCTCATCTTCCAGACTCTGGGCGTCCAGTTCCTGGTCACTCAGGGTCCCTCGCCGCAGGGACTGGCAGGAAGAACCTGAGCTGCGACGGGATGTTGTGGCAGCATAATCCTGTCTAAGGCCTGGAGACAAAGCAGAAGGGTTACTGTGTAGCATTATAAACACCAATTCTAGCATCTTTACACTGGATTCCCGTCTCTTTTAGGACTGATTTTAAAGTACTTTTACTGGTTTCTAAAGCTCTAGATGGATTAGCATCATCATCTGTATGTTCCAGGATGTTCTTTAAAAGGCTAGTGCTGCAAGTCTGCTTAAGGTACCAAAAATTTATAAGAAGAAAAGTGATGAAGCAGCTTTTTGTTTTAATGCACCAATAAAATGGAACAACAAAAATTAGACTCAACAACAGTACAAGAATTTAAAAAAATTATGGCTATGCTGATTTTTATTCTATTTCATTTTAGTTTATTTTATAAACTTTGAATTTTATGTTTTAATGTTCTACAGCACTGTGAGCTTATGTTTGAAAGGTGCTATATAAATAAAATAATTATTATAAAAATGGATAGTTTGGCTGAACCAAATACTTAATATACACTCACTGACGGCTCACATTAATAATAAGAGTATTAATTAATAGGTCACGTTCGAATTCGCAGCAGACAGTGGTTCACTTCGTGTTGTGACCAATTTATATTTAACGATCACGACAGCCTTACTCCTAGACCATATCAGACAACCACAGAGAAATCAATCAAACTGACCATATGAGCAGACCACAAGAGACAGCTGCACAGCCATGAGCACAGCAGATGTTAGGAAAAGCACATAAACAAGAGCTTTATGAACAGGCTGTGTGTAACGACCAGGCCTTTACATATCAGAGGGAAAACAAAGCACCACTCAAAACCACAGAGAGAAAAACATTCAACACCAAACACACCAGACTGAATAAGTCAACGCCGGCTAAATCAGAAATGGATGGGTCGATGGACACTGCATTGGAAGTAGCAGAGTTTTAACCCAAATACATGAACGGCTGATATTTATTTCTAATCCTGAGAGCTGATCAGGGACTCAAATATAAAAAGCCATATTTATCTGTGCACGCTGAAAAAAAACATGTCAGTCTATATCAGACTCATACAAAGTTAAAGCTACTTCCAATGTCTGTAAAGCTAATGTGGGGAAGCAAACTAAAGAACTTTCTCAGCTCAGTACAGTAAAAAGACAGCAAAACTAGCAAAACGGATAACGGAACAAAAAAAATCAGCCAGCAAAGGAATCAATAAGCTAAAGGAACTGGCCCTTTTGGTTGTTGGATGTGGGATTCTGACACTTAACTGTAGCCGAATATTTTGGCTTAATTGTTGCCATTTTGAAAGCACTGCATTTTAACTAGATTAGCCTTTATGCAAAACTTCTGAACAAAACACAAGGCAAACGTCAGACATTGGATCAGCTTAAGCTGACTGATTACTTCCGAGAATGGTGGAATTTGAATGCTTCAACCATCAGCTTGCACTGCTTACAAGCAGGAATCACACAGTATCTGTTCATTGCCGTTCACATGGCTGGTTACTCCTGCGTTGCTTAACTTAATGGATGAGTCGTCTTCTAAGGTACGTGGTTTTGATCATTTGTAGCCTTCTTGGTGAAGAATACTGTTTACTAGCTGACATTTCAAATGTTTGATTTGGAAAACGCACCA
>BRDA01002406.1:26030-38191 GCA_036984385.1 Crenuchus spilurus
TCTTTATTTTGTTGTTTTGTCCTATTGCTTTGGCAATACAATGTAACTATTTGTCATGCCAATAAAGCTTCTTAAATTGAAAATTGAAATTGAGACAGACAGAGAGAGAGACAGACAGAGAGAGAGACAGAGAGAGAGAAAGACAGAGAGAGAGACAGAGAGAGACAGACACAGAGAGAGAGAGACAGAGAGAGACAGACAGACAGAGACAGAGACAGACAGAGAGAGAGACACAGAGAGAGAGACACAGAGAGAGAGACACAGAGAGAGAGACACAGAGAGAGAGACACAGAGAGAGAGACACAGAGAGATGTGTGTATAGTATACCTGACATGGTGAGGTCCAGTCTGTGCAGGAGAGAGCGTTTGGCTGACTCCATGTCAGGGCTGGGGTTGTCCAGGGCCTGTCTGCACCACACGATGGGGCTGAGTGCTTTCTGCAGGGGACTGTTCAGCTTTGCCTCATATAACCTACAGAAATATACAGTAAATGAGCATGAAATGGAGCGACTATAACATTATATGTGAAGACACTTCATTAATACTACACTGTCAGTTCTAAGAGTGCTGATCTGAGATCATTTGGTCCATGTTAATCAGGCAAAACATCTGTCCTCTGTGAAATACCCTCCAGGTCAATCAGTCATGCCCATACATGAGTTCATACCAGTTACAAGAAGTTCATTTCTCCTGCAGCTATTTTACACACAGACAGACAGAGACAGACACTGTAATCACAGCTACAGGTACAAATGAACTGTGATCATATCATGCAACACATTCACACTCACAAAACCCTACGACCTGCACAAACTTACTCCTGTAGTTAATTTAATGTCATCTGGATACAGGAGTTTCAACACTGAGGAGACGTGTACATAGACCAGGCAAATTGTCTACTTTAGTGTGTGTGTGAATTAATGTCTGTGTGAGTATGAGCGTATGTGTGTATGATAGATATGGTTTGGCACTCATGGGTGATGTGGGCACCACATATGGTTTGGCACTCATGGGCACCCCTAGTGCCATCCACGTGTTCGGTCGCTTCCGGTTGAGACGCTGTGATGCTGTGCAGTGTTGCTGTCTGAAAACAGGTGTGAAAACAAACCGTGGCCGAGAACCCAGAGAACAGGTGTACAAAACAAAGGCTGCGGCTGGACCACACCAGCACTCTCTAAAACAGAGCGTAAACCTGTAAGAGTGATGTTAAACGTTCATTTCATTAGTCTGTTGTATTTATTTCTCACTGTGTTCTGTGTGTAAAACTGTAGTTATTCTATATAAAATGTACTTTTGTTAATATTTTGGAGTGTCTGGAACAGATTTACATTATTTCTTACGGGACATATTGCTTTAGAACAGATTAATGACCAAATCCGAGGTTCCACTGTTCTTGTTTACTGGTATCCGTGATTTATAAGCTCTAGACGCTAAACCGCTGTCTGATGTGCTCTAACAGGTCTAGAAAATCAAACAAGTTGTATGACGTGTTGCTCTTTTAGTGGAACATTTCAAATGTCTCTTTTTTTACACACTCGCAGTGACACTTCCTCAAAAACTGTTACACAACAAAACCAGCGCGGCTGCCTTTTGGTGCATTTTCCTGCAAAATAAAAAGTCAGCATCAAAGGCGGATTTCATTAGACAGAGAGCAGCACAACAGCACTCCACTCACTGTACTGACAACATGAGTTAAGGACATGAAGAAGTCCTCAAGCGTGGAGATGAGAGGCCTACTGAAACTGGAGCTTCCAGCAGCCGTCTGCCTGTAAATCCAGCCTGCTGGTAATTCAGGATTATAACAGCACTCAGTGACAGATACTGGCACTTAGTCTAATCCCACTACTCTGTGTGTGTAAGCCAGAAAAAAACAGGAGATGTAGGTGAGCCTGGAGCTGTGCACCATATCATCTACAGTACAGAGAGTCTCTATTGTTAAATTAGCCAAACAATCATGAATAACTAACACTAATGAAGATCTGGTGATGAAATTTGGATTAAATACACCTCAGTCTGTGTGAGATATTACAACAAGTGGACAAGTGTCCTTACGAAGATAAACATTTGGGAAAACATGTTGTGGTCCATAATTCCATTTAAGGTCAACACTGTGCATCACAAGAAGAACACCAAACCCACAGTGAAGCACGGTGGAGGTAGCATCATGGTTTGGGGCTTAAGTCAAGGTGGAGGGAATTATGAACAGCTCTAAATAGTCCATTCTGCCAAAAAGGCCATCAGGCCTTTTCTTTTAATATTGATGCTCTTCTAACATATGAACAGGAGGCTTTTCTTTTGCAAACAGGGCCTACACAACGACAGATGTAGTTAAAAAGACTCCTGGGAGTCTTTTTTAGGAGACTCCCAAAAGACGCTAATGAACATTGAAGTAAAAAATGATAGCATCCCACCATATCTGCACTCATATAAAGCAGACCTCCGTCTTCTTAGGGTGTTAAACAATGCACATTAAGTTTAAAATATGTCCTCTGTGTGCTATTATATACACATAATTTGACCATGTTTGTGTTTTACAGAAAAACGTCTAACAACACTAATGCTCACAGGTAGTCTATACGCTCCGCCATGTTCTCATTTCTGTTTACTGCCACTGTGCAACACCCTCTGTTGATGATGTATGCTGCGGTGCATCCTTGGTTCCACTATAACTGGTGGAAACACTGGCTGGTTCACTGAAAAGCACCTAGGTTCTTATAAGCACGACCAGAAGCAGTTCAAAAACCATTTTTTGCTGGAAAAGCGCTAAGAGAGGTGATCTGAAGGACTGTAGACATAAACCACTCAAATCACCAGCGTGATGACATGATGATTCTGCTTTAACGTCATTATCATCAACTCTACTATGCTGATTACATCACGTAACCTTCCGCAAAGTGGTTTAGCTTAGATTTACGAGATAAGATCACTAATTGTCTTGTTCTCCTGTTAGTGAACTCATCAGGGTCCACACTGACAGCAGCCTTAAGGTTTTAAATTTCAACCCTGATCTCATCGGTGAGCTCACTTCAGAGCTCTGAACCTCGTCATCAACGCCAACCACAGCAGTCCAGCTGCTGCTGGGATTCCCCAGAGTTCTCCGGTATTCCACACAGCATCAGCCCAAATCCACTCAGAAGAGCTCGAGTTTCAGGATGACCGTACTTGACAGGAAAAAATGTGGGTAACATTTTTTAAACCTCCAAGTATTACAAATACAGCCAATGGAAAACACACCATAACCTAGACTAGCCATGCACAGGGAGCACTGACCAGTTATTCTGATCCAAATGATGGATAATATACAAGACTGTACTAAAACAGGTAAAACAGGGCCCCGAGTGGCTTAGCGGATCATGAGTTTGAATCCCTATCTTGCTGCTTGATATGGACAGCCGGGGGCCTCGAAAGACTGTGCCCTCTCTTCAGGTGGGCACAATGGCACAATCTCCCTAACTGACTTGGGCGTCTGCCAGGCGATCCATCAGTACTGGGGATTTGCGCTTTCCTCCCAGTGCGCTAGCTGCCTGGTGGTGATGTATCACTAGCAGTTCGTAAAAGATGGGACTTGACGTCACTGCTATCTGAGGCAGCCTGTGCTCATCTGACCCCTCCCAAGAGAGTCAGGGACATTGCAAATGACATGGAGAGTTGATAAAAGGGGTTAATTGGCTACTAAAAATATATTGGGAGAAAATCCAAGGGTAAGATAAGAATAAAAAACAGGTAATGTGTGTTGAATGTGTGTTAATAGCTGATGATGGTGTTTTGCTCAGGAGGACAGTAAACAGCTGGTGGACTGTACATGATCAGGTGGAGAAGGTGAATAAAAGCAGCCGCTGATGTTTTAGCAGCGCTGTGTGTAAACAGAAGTGAAGTCAGAACTGGTTTAGCACTAAACTCATGTGTACAGACAAAAACATCACATCTGATCTGACCACTCACCGACATGCTCACAAATCAGATACACATCTAAATCTGATCTAGAACTACATACGACTCAAATCAGATCTGATTCACATTACAGCGGAAAAAATCAGATTGGAGGTCACGTCAGTCTGGGAATGTGAACGTAGCCAAAATACCAATATCCACAGACACATTAGATGTTTCAAAACAGATTCACCACTCGAGCTTTCAACCCTTGTCTCTGAAGTCTTTCCCGGGAAAAGTCCATCCAGAACCTCACCTTAAACAACCTTTCATAAGCATGTGTTATCAGCTATAGGGCTCACAAAGCAGCTAAACAAACCCTCAAAATCACCTCTGAAATGTCACATCCCGACCCGGTGACAACAGAGAACACCCGCTGTGCTGCTGACCTATCCCAGCCCTCTGTCACAACACACCCTGCTTGAGCAACAGTGTCCTTTGGGACAGGACTGTCCGTCACAGGTGCTGCGGCCATGCCAAAGTTTTTTTGCGCAAGTCGTGACTGAGCAAGAACCTAAAGCAGCTCCCCCTGTTCTACATGAACAGGTGTACAGCAATAGGCCAGCTTCTGAAAATAGCCAACATGTTGCTGTAAAGTAGAGAGAATACAAGTTTAAGACAGCTGACAAAAGGAGTGGCCTAAATTAAATGAGTTCAATCAAAACTATCAAAATATTTCAAAATCAAAATTTGACCATTTCTATACTCTATACTTTAAATACTTACTAATACTATTATGTAAGGATTATAGAAAAAAAGACATATTTAAGCTGTATAAACGCAGAAATGACTATAACAAATAAACATAATATCTGTATAATATATATATAATAAACATGTGGCAATGCTGAGTGTCTGTGATTTATACCCACAGTATTGATTTATCCTCAAGTACTGCTATACCTCACTTGGTATCAGTATCAAATTTAAAATTCTGGTGTTGTGACAACACTGATGTGTTTCAAATATTGGTTGTCGTCAACTTTTTTCGGGGAAAATTTGTCCCAGTTATCATTCATCCGCATTCCTACACAACTTGCCACTAATTTCAC
Source organism: Crenuchus spilurus (assembly GCA_036984385.1). Lineage (NCBI taxonomy): Eukaryota > Metazoa > Chordata > Actinopteri > Characiformes > Crenuchidae > Crenuchus > Crenuchus spilurus. The sequence continues at coordinate 31,012 of BRDA01002406.1, forward strand.
AAAAATAAAAGCATCCACCACAAAAAAACAAACTAAAACAAGTCACACTAAAGAGACAGCGAGGAGCACTACTGCCTGAAAATGGGTACGAAAACAAAAAAACATTCGAAAACAGGTGTACAAAACAGCTGCCTGCTGGACCACACCTGCACTCTCTAAAACAGCGTAAACTGGTAAGAGTGATGTTAAACGTTCATTTCATTAGTCTGTTGTATTTATGTCTCATTGCGTTCTGTGTGTAAAACTGTAGTTATTCTATATAAAGTGTATTTTTGTTAATATTTTGGAGTGTCTGGCACAGATTAATTGGATTTACACGATTCCTTATGGGACATATTGCTTCAGTTATCATTCACTTTGGTTATCATAAGACACTTCATAACCAAATTAATGACCAAGATTAATGACCAAAACCGAGGTTTTGTACAGAGGACATTGCGACCACATGTTTATGAATGAATCCAAGGCTCCATTACAGCACAATGATCATGACTAGAACAGCTGATCTCAGAGAGCTCAGCCCATCCAGTGTTTAAGGGCTGTTTGAAAAGTCTGGTTGAATACTTCTTTGTCTCGACTGTTGCTGCCTTTAGGTCATGTTGGAAATAGCATTTTTATGAGATGAGTGCACATGAACACCACCACAATGTCATATTTAATGGTGGGAAAGAGATTTTGTGATGAAGCCCGAGTTGTGTTTCTGTGTTGACTTGTCTTGATAAGGAATAGCAACAAAACTACCCAGAAGAACCCATAAAGTGTTGTCTTTTTAATACTGATTTTGCACCACAACAAAAGTAAAAAGATTTCCATTGTCCATTGTGGTGACCATTTTTGCCCACCCAAAAGGAGGGTTTAGTACTGTAGTGACATCAAGAGACTTGGTTCTATATACCCGTGTCTGCAACTAATTACTATAACCTACATTTGAAAGCCTACATACAGAAGACAGTTATAGTGAACAGCAATTGTGATGGGAGTAAACAATTTTGGAAATTTCCTCATGTGCGTTTGCTCATTATTGTGCGACAGCAGATTTCGGCACATAAACACATTGCACTATGCACTAGAGTACATTGGTTTGTTTGTTTTGTACATGTGGTGTGGTAGAGTACATTACTTTGTGCAATGCACTGCACCCTGAAAATTCTACACCAGTACAGCATGGCAAAACTTTAACACAGTATATAGTGAATATGGACAGCATACTTCTGCTAGCCCGGTGTCATGACATTTGTATTCATAAGCGATATAAAGTTAGACAATAACAACTGTGGCTGCTAACCCACCGTCATTTCCTTGGCAATGAGATTAGGGGTGGAGCTTCTGAAGGAGCCATTAAGGGAGGGGTGTGTTTTGTGGCTGGTCCTTCTCCAGAATCGTGTACAGTGCCTTTAATGTTTAGGCATCGTCTTATCAAAAGTGACCCTAGTATAAGATATAAAAGATAGACCATCGCATAACTGAGGCTGCTAGCCAAGTTAGACAATAACTGTGGATAACCCAGTGTCATTTGGGGCGGAGCTTCTGAAGGGAGGGGTGTGTTTTGTGGTTGGTTCTCTAGACTCGCGTACAGTGCCTTTAATGTTGCAGCGACAATAACACAGCTGACTACTAACCTAACAGTACACAACGATTTTTGAAAAACTTAAACCAGGTAATACAACAGACACTAAAAAAAATAAATGAACAGTAAACACCATTAAAAATATGCCAGTGCTAAAAGGTGGAACAGGAGGTCCCCGATTGTTGTACCACACTGAACTAGAGACTTAAACAAACCCCTCTGCGTCCGATTTCCTCCGTTTTACTCACCAGCTGTCCTCGTCTTCATTTAGACAATCCATATCTTCCAGGTCCAGAATCTCCACCTCGTCCAACACTGAACTTTCTTCGTCTTCGATGTAATCTCCCACAGAGTCGCGGTACCGCGGGGACAAGCCACTGTTGTTGGTTATTGAGGTGGTGTCGCTGTCGTAAGAGCCGTGGTAAGAGCGCCTGGGGCTCAGACAGCGCGCGTTCTCCAGCAGCGCACCAAAACTGAAGCCCCCCTGCCGGTTGAAGCTGGAGAGCCCCGCCGCCGCGCCCGCAGAAAGTGGAGAATCGTAGCCGGCGCTTAGAGGTCTGCCGTTGGACCCCGGCGTGGCCCCGGACGAGGAGAGCAGAGCAGAGCGGCTCCTGAGCTGCTCGTTTTGCTGCTCCAGTTTCTTCACAAGGTCTTGAAGCTTCCGGACCTCCAAATCCGCGTTTATATTCGAGTTGATGTCCTCCATACTCCCCCAAAACACCGCCACAGCCACTCCCGGACTCACAAGGAGGGGAACAACAAGCACTCAGTCGATTTTATCCCACTTCCACAGAGTCCACAACTTTTCAACAGTTTCTCCAAACGTCTCCGGACACTACGGTGTCAGAACCGGCGACTGTAACTCAGTTATTCGGCTCGATGTCGTCGTCATCTTCGCCGAGCTCTTACACACACGGGCGGCTCCGTCGCCATTTTTGCCGAACGCTAGAACAGACAGGGTTGCCAGGTCCCACCCAAAAAAAAAGCCCGATGTGTGACAGAAATCCGCCCTACACAAGCTGAAATTACAAAAGCGTCCAGTCAGACATTAGAAGCTGTAAAAATACTTTACATATTCTTTTATTCTTATTTTTTAAATTCATTTGCTTTTTTTGTATCATGATTTTATAAAATCTATTATTAGGCACATTTATCAACTTTATCTAGCCAGAGACATTAGAAAAATATTTTAAATAGTGCTGATGTATAATAAAGAATATATTTCTTTTAATCTGAATTTGTCATTAATGTCCCTTTCGATTATTATTATTATTATTATTATTATTATTATTATTATTATTAAATATAATGTAAAACATAAAAAAAATTCTACATATTCCCGTTTTCTCTATTTTGTAATCTATATATTTCACTATTTACTGTGTACTTTTAGCCTATGTTTTTAACCACCCATTTCATAGCACTTGGACCAATTAATCATTTTCTGTGCTACTTATAAGGGGAAGATTAAATTTTGAAAGCAGCCCTAAAAATGCACCCTCAACCACAAAATAGATCGATATGGTTGAAAAAGCACGAACCTGGCAACTCTGGAACAGACCAGGGCAGCGCAGGGGAATCGAAATAAGCAAGGTACGCTCCGTCATCACGTGGCCCGGCGAGCACGAGCACGTTGTGGGAGCGACGCCTCACGTGAACGCACATTTATTCTAAAACAAGTTTATGTTTATCTATACGAACACTTACTAGTGCATCTAATATATATATATATAGGTGAGGGATATTTTGCTCTCGGGTGAAATGTATGGAAAACGTAAAAAGTTGACGCTACAGTGATATTATATAATAACAGTAGGGAATTTAAATAGAAGCATGCAGTGGTGATTTCCTCTCAAACTATTTACTGAAACAAAAGCCGACAGTGGTGTGTAAACCCCAACAAACAATGTCAATGTCTCAATAACGTGTCATGTGTCCCTGAGCATCAATTACAGCTTGACAACGACGTATCATGCTGTTCACAAGTCAACTTATTGTCTGCTGAGGCATGGCATCCCGGTGTTCTGTCGAGTTGTGCTACCCATCGATACGTGCTTTCTAAAGGCACTGCGCATTCGCCGACCTACACTTTTTAATTATTTTTCGTGTTTTTAAATTATTCCTCGTGTTTTTTAAATAATAAATCAGTTTTTTGTGCATTACACAACCTGGCCACACTGTCATTGCACAGAAGTGTAAATTGAAATTAATACTAATAAATACAATAATTAGTTAAAAAAAAAAGCAGTTTGTAATGACCTCTCATTGACATAACTTTATCATGATACAGTGATTTATGCTATCCAAATATAATACATACACTTCTGCTGGGAACGTGCTCTAATATTCTTTTTTTTTTTTTTTACAGTTAAAGAGACACTTAGGGTAGCACGGTTCGACAAAGTAGCATAACTCGACAGAACACCGGCAACTCAGCTGATCTCATGTTTTCTATGGGATTGAGGTCTGGAGAAAGTAACACTCCGTTAGAGGTACCCTAGTCTCCAGCAGCCATTCCCTAATGATGTGACCTCAATGAGGTGAGCATTTTCCTCCATGAAGATGACATTAGGCCTGTGTTGTTCATGCAGAGGCACAATGACTGGATTAATGATGTTATTAGAGTAGTATGGGCTTGTCACTGTACCATTCACACAGTGTAGAGCAGTTTTGTATTGAATAGACACACTAACAACACGACCGGTGAGAAAAGGCTGATGCACAGCGTCTCCGTCATGTCTCCAACGTCGTTGACATCCATTATTTCTGCTCAGCATGAATTGGCTATCATCAGTGAACAGCACTGAGACCCACTGGTCCCTCATCCAGCATAAATGCTCCCTGGCACATGCAAGACGATGCCACCTGTGCCTGGTGGTCTGGTCAGATACCCTTGCAGGTCGTCTAGCACACAGACCACGCTGATGTAAACAGTTTTGACTGGTTGGATGTGACACTCAGGTGCCTCTCACCTCCCTTAAAAGTGACTGGAGTTGTGTGGCATTCATCATCCGGTTCTGCAGGGCACTGTTCACAATGAAGTGGTCATCAGTGTGGGATGTGGTCAAAGGACATCCGCTTCTATGCCTTTCTGTGACTCTTCCAGTCTCTCTGTTACAACCTGCTGATGACACTCTGTGACACTAAGCTCAGTGGTCACTTCTGTCTGAGAACATCCTGTTTGAGGTACTGTTGATCAGGTGTTAGGTGTGGTCTTGGTGTGATGATGTTAGAATGTGAGGAGTTTAAATACCAATTCTAACTGAAGCAGGACATTTATTGCTGGATTCATGGATCAAACAGCCGTTGTGAACTTTGCCATTAAGCTCCTTGTTAGAGAAGTAAGTTAAGTAAAAAGTACTGAAACACTGAACAGCTGGACATGTGCATTCAAAAGTTTAGAGAAGGTCACATTAAGTTAACCTGTAAAGGTTAGAGTGCATTTTAGGAAAGGGGCTACAACTGCTGTTCCTAATATCAGGGTGCTCCTGAACCAGAGACAACATCAGAAGCGTTTTTCATGGGCTATGGAGAAAAAAACCTAAATTGGTCCTCAGTGCTCCAAAGTCCACTTTTCAAATGAAAGTCATTTTTACATTTCATTTGGAAATCAAGATCTTAAGAGTCTGGAGGAAGTGTGGAGAGTCCAATCTGAAGGTTTTTGGTGTCATGTCATCTGCTGGTGTTGGTCTACTGTGTGTGTTTTTTTTTTTAAATAATTTATTTCTAGGTTTTTGCCAATTTTTATCCCCTTCCCAATGTAGTGGTAGCCAATTAGCCCATCCCCTCCGTTAGGCCTCTCCCCATCACTTTGTAATGTCCCTGACTCTAGGAGGGTGCAGGCAAGCACAAGCCTCCTCCATTCCGTGTGATGCAGCCACCACTTCTTTTTCGAATCACCGCTGATGCACCATCACTGGAGAGCCTAACGCGCTCGGAGGAAGGCACAGAGGGTCCCCAGCTCCGATTGGACCAATCAGTAGACGCCTGAGCCAGCGGACATTGCAATGTGAAAGTGATAGTGACAGAGAGCGCCATCTACCCACCCAGAGAGAGCACTGCCAATTTTTGCTCTCTTGTGCCCCGGCTGTTGATGGCAAACAGCATGACTGGCATTCGAACTCGCGATCCTCGGGTCATAATGGTCTACTGTGTTTTATCAAGTCCAAAGTCTAGTAAGCTGTCTATTTCAGAGCACTTCATGCTTCCATCTGCTGAAAAGCTTTCCTTTCCCAGCAGGACTCAAACTCTAAATGAAATTCTAATCATTTGAGATTCTGTATTCCTGATCAACAGTAAAACAATAAAAGGCTTACAATCAATCAAATGAGTCAACATTTTAAAATTAAATTCTTAATGAACGTTTTTGGATTTATGTTAAATGTAGTCATTCTTTTTGTTCATGGAACGACTACATATTGTGAAATGTCTTGCTGTGTCCCATTAATACAGCATTTGGACTTTATAGCAAGAGTAAGTCAGAACAGTATTACACTGATTCAATCACACTACCCACCAACTATGTCTGTGCATCTCTCTCAAATGCACTGTTTTCAACCTCATTTATTGTCTGTCATTGTTCAAAGATCTGTCACATCATGTTTATCTCACAGACATCCAGCAAACTAGGTTAGCCAGCTATGGAATTCGACTTGAGAAGAGCTTGAGAAGTGGTTGATGCATCGTGTGTGTTAAAGCAGAACTACATCAGCAGTTCACTCCATCACTTCATTCTCGAAACAGCATAGTTCAGTCAGATGTACACTTCTTACAAAAATATTTGTAATCTTTTATTTGATGTATAAGATGATGGTTTATTCTGTCGAGTGTGAGGCTGGGGGTTCAGTGTTAAAGATCATAGCGTATCTGACTCCAATGTCTGTTCCAGGGTGTCCCCTGACGCCTCCCCCATTTCCTCACAAGCTTCCGTCTGTCCGTTTCCATCAGCACCCAAAACTCCCTGACTGGTTGACGTCTCCTCCAGTCCATCCTGGTCAGAGCTGACCTGAGATTCGTCTGCTCGTTCTTCATCCTCCTCATCCTCGACGTCCATCTCAAACACGCGTATGTGGCGAAGGTTTGAGCTTAACTGTTAAATAAGGGCAAAAGCTTGATTTTAATATAAAACAATATACAACAGCCACAAAACATCACTGCTGACCAGGCCGTGGAACAGGCAGAGCATTACAAAAAGCTAAATTAATGAGAAGTGAATTGTTTCTAAGCTTGCCCTAGGAGCTAGAATGGATTCATGTCACATTTGTACAATGCCTTTGTTCTCAACTAATCCTGCCAATATGATCAGCAAACAGATTAAACTAAATAGGCTTGAATAAGCGCAACAACCAACTGCTATATTTCCATAATCCTAATCTCTACTCTCCATCTGCAGGAAAGAAAAGTGAATCAAAGATACAGAGAGTCCACAGCTTGTCCGTATGCTGTGTCACTTTCAACAAAAACAATTTGCACATCAGTAATCTCCACATGTAGATGGAAAAAACGTCAGTATGCACGGTCTAAAAAAATGTAATGTTAGAAAAAATGGCAATGCCAGTACATGTAAAACCACACACACACACACACACACACACACACACACACACACACACA
>BRDA01002406.1:44996-47496 GCA_036984385.1 Crenuchus spilurus
AGAGAGAGACGGAGAGAGAGAGAGAGAGAGAGAGAGAGAGACGGAGAGAGAGAGACGGAGAGAGAGAGACGGAGAGAGAGAGACGGAGAGAGACACACACACACAGAGAGACAGACAGACAGAGACAGAGAGAGAGATAGAGAGAAAGAGAGAGTGAGTGAGTGTGAGAAAAAGAGTGAGAGAGATAGAGAGAGAGAGACAGAAAGAGAGCACAAGCGAGGAAGCTTGTGTGTGTTAGGCTTACAGCTGGTTTCTGTAGACAGAGGTCGATCGTGCCCTCCATCATCCTCTTGACAAAGTGCAGAGACTTTTGTGGGTAGGTGGGGAACAGCAGTGGACTTTCTGCATCACAGCAAAAAAAAAAAACAAGCTTTAGTACACACAAAGATTCCCTTCTTTTCAACTCATCTGTTCATTTATACTGGTGTCCAATCATGTTCCAAATATCACAATAAGACCCTGGCTACCATATACACAGTTGGCAGTAGGTTATGATGCAGGTACTACCACGTAACGAGACTCAGTGGCCCTTTAACAGACATGGCTGTTAAATGAAAGTGTGGGCTAAGTTTGCATGGACAGTATTGGAAATAAAATGGGCAATGAGTGTAGATACAAAATAGATGTACAAAAATCAACTCTGTGCAACTGTATAAAACAGGTAACTGAGAATGAAAGCACTCTTTGCCTTTGACGTGTGTGCTCTGCTTGACAAATGTCACCCAGTGGTTGCCGTCCATATTAGGCGGAGACACCAGATCTTCATCTTCATCTTTCAGATACTGCAGAGAACATAAGTGAAGCATTATACACTTAGTAGGCAGAGATAATAGACATATGGACACATACAGACTCACCTGTCCCACCCTTTCCACGTTAAAGTATTTTCCTTTCCGATCAAACAACTCCTCATTCTGTCACGACAAAGGAACAACGTTACAAATGTGCGAAAGAAGCTGCATTTACAGTATATTTCTTATCCGTATTCACTCACAGCACTGAAATGCTCAGAGAGGAAATCAGCAACAAATGATAAGTCCTTCTGGGTCATCTGTGGGAACATCATAATGATAAAATCAAAAACGTTTAAAACCTAACAGGACATACACAAGTATCAAGTGTTTCACCTGAGGGATACTCTTATGTAGAGTTGTTTCAGCAAAGACAGTAAATAAAGAAAATAGCACAAAACTTTACATTAACTGGAAATAACTGTTGAATATAGTCTGAAGCTGCTTTAATTTTTGGATTTAAATTTTATGTTACATTTTATATTATATTTTATACTAGAAACGCTGCACCTGGTTGACCCACTTCTACCTACAAGCGTCGGGCGCTGGTCATTTGACCCTAGCATCCAAATAAATAATTATTTGCAATGGATTAAATTTCACACCCCTCCTTTCATGACTTTTTGTCAGAAATATACATTTATGGAACCCTTAGAAAACTCCGGCGAAAGCTGGTTAAAATGGATTTTGTGGAATTTAGAGCCTGGGATTCTCATTTCTAAAAGCAGGTCTCACGTAGCTTCACTTGTAAATAAATCTTTATTATGTAAAAACATTTTATATATTTATTATTTTTATGTTTTAATATTTCTTATTATAATCATGAAAAACTTAACAATACATTGACTGATAGATGGAGGATTAATGGATGGATTTATTAATGGATTGAAGGACGGACAGACTGATGAATTACGGATTGATGGACGAACGGATGGACGGTGTATGGATAGACAGATGCTTTATTGATCCCAGAGGGAAATTCAAGAACAATTGTAAATAAATAAATGAAATCAGTTCAAATGAAGTGTGTGTAATTAAAAAATAATTTGTTGCTGATTAAATAAGAATGTTTACATTTAAAACTGTACATAACGGTTAAAGTGACACTTGTACAAAAGATTATGTTTATTGGTTACAGTTTCTTAGTTGGGTATTCTTGTAATCTAGTTTTTGCATGTAGTTGTTATTTTCAATATAACCCAATATATTCATGTTATATTCAATAACCCAATGCACTAGTGTTCTATCTAACGCACAAAACAGAGCAGAGCAGAGAGATATCGGTGTTACACGGACTCATATTGGTCTGTGTCATCGATTGTGTGCGTTCATTAAAAGTGAGTAATTGCATTTTGTTTAGGATTCATCTTTGGTTAAGCTCAAAGGCAGTATTTACTATGTGTAATAAGTGTTGAATTTGGTTAAACTCTGAGTAATTGAGACCTGCTCATTGTTAGCTACTTAGCATTGCCTGATTGAAGCATGTGGGTTCTATATGACACAGTATGATTCGCATGGCTAACTGTATTAATGTAATATTGTGTGACATGTACTTATGTTGAGCGAGTCACTGATGGTTCTGATCTGTACTTACATTCTTACACATTTGTTAGCATAAATTAGGAATGTTTTATGTTGTAGCAGGTCTTTATTTATTTCTTTGTAATGTTAATGGGAGCACTTAAAGATTAGTGTTTCTAATTGCAATT
>BRDA01002406.1:52496-60331 GCA_036984385.1 Crenuchus spilurus
AGGCCTGGACATGTGCTGGCATGAGCAGGGGCACCTTGCATGCCCTGCAGGATTTTAAACCACGATGGCGTATTGTGTTACTAATGGTCCTTTTTGAGACTGAGGTCCCAGCTCTCTTCAGGTCATTGACCAGGTTCTCCCATGTAGTTCAGGGCTGATTCCTGACCTTTCTCAGAATCATCCTTACCCCACGAGGTGAGATCTTGCATGGAGCCCCAGAACGAGGAAAACTGACAGTCACCTTGTGTTTCTGTCATTTTATAATAATTGCATCAACAGTTGTTGCCTTCTTACCAAGGTGCTTGCCTTTGTCCTGTAGCCCATCCCAGCCTTGTGCAGGTCTACAGTTTTGTCCCTGTTGTCTTTAGACAGCTCTTTGGTCTTGGCAATGGTGGAGAAGTTGGAGTGCGATTGGTTGAGTGTGTGGACAGGTGTCTTTTATACAGGTAACAAGTTCAAACAGGTGCAGTTAATACAGGAAACGAGTGCAGAATAGGAGGGTTTCTTAAAGAAAAATTAACAGGTCTGTGAGAGCCAGAATTCTTGCTGGTTGGTAGGTGATCATGTTCTTTTTTCATGCATTAAAATGCTAATTAATAATCATACAATGTGTGATTTTCAAGATTTTGTAAAATTCTGTCTCTCACAGCTGAAGTGTACCCTACGATAAAAATGTGTGTGTGTGTGTGTGTGTGTGTGAGAATAAAAGGACAACAGTAAGTCTTTAGCAGACTGAACTACTACTGCCTACAGCACATCTTCCAAAATCCATGCAGTTTGTGAAAGGGCATAATGTGGTTGATATGAAGAAGAATGACTTACTTTTACTGTCAGCTGATTCATGAGAAGAGCTTGCAGTTCAGGGCTGTAAGCATAAAAAGCACCTCAGCTTTGACAAAACACCAAAAATGGTCATAGAGGGCCCCCTACTGCTCATCTAAGGCTAATGCAAGACAAAAGTTACTGACACTATTAATAAACTAAAGACAAGAACTGGCAACACAGTTTAAAGTCTTAGTCTCCGTCTTTAACTTTAACTCAGTTTGTATTATTTCAAACTCAGCTGTGTGACTTCATGTCTACCAGTATACAGAGGGGTATATATACAAAGTTTATTCTAATGGAAAAGATGCATCTGATATATCCCCTAATCATCAGGGGATATTCCACAAAGCAGGAATGATCAGTTTAGCCAGATAACAAAGATCACAACAAAGGAAAATATTAAAGGGGACATATTATACATCTTTATAAACAAGTTAGAATAGGTCCATGAGCTATACAAAACATGTCCATGAAGTTCTTTGCACAAAATCACTTTACCATAAGAGATATCACCAGCTCTGTTCTTGCCCGTTTGAGTCCCTTTCAGAATGAGCCATTTAAGGGCTCGTTCACTTTTATACAAATAAGCTGTTCCTGGTCACGCCCCAACACCAGCTTTATGCTGAGGGTTTACCACACGTGAAAATGACAGAACACAGAGGCGCTATGCAACTGTATATGTTTGACCCTGAGTCAGACGAAGAGGGGCCACCTGCATGGATGCAGCAAGCATTCTCGCATATTTTCTCTCTCTCTCTCTCTCTTTTTTTGTCAGTCACAAATGCAGCCCAAAATGGCAGCTCTTCCACTAATCTAATGGGTGGAGCCCTGGTGGGGTTTGATCAGTGAGGAGTGGTGCCAGGTCAGTTCTATGCAAATTTCCTTATTGTGATGTTACAATAAGGAAACCATCAAATGGCTCATAGAAGCATATGATTCCTGACACCAAAATCTTTCAACTGACTCAAAGAAAACAGATATATGTTTTTTGAACTTGGGGTGTTTATAGGAGCAGTAGAGACTCAATTGGAAATACAAAAACATGCAAAAATGTCCCTTTTACCATTTGCACTAACCAATAAAACACATTTGATCATGGCAAACATTAATGATCATAATAATCAGGGAACACTGTCACCTGCAATGTTAGGACTGTTATGAATAATTGTAATATAAATGATCTCTTTTCATGAGTCATGATGTTCAGTGTTAAAATTCTATTGGCACACAGTGTGTGTGTTCTCCCTCATAAAATACATATGATCTCTAGTGTGTTAATACCTTGCATGTCCCCATAGAAGCAGCTCGAAGAACTCATCTTGTACCTGACTGCTTGTGTTTTTCTCCTGAAAAAACAGCACATTTAAAAAATTTGTTTTCATATTCAATTACCTAAACATACATACCCTGAAAAATAACAGGCGTGAGACTCTATTTAGGCATTTTATACATAGTGTGTATTTATGATATGAAGATACTGTATCTGATTATCTTTGACAAACCCAACATCAATGTACACATAAAATAAACAGTCTGAGGCAAAGTCTGAGATTTGAATTGTGTGACTGCTTAAGACACAATGACCTCTGACCTGGACAAACTTGGTGAGATGGAGATCCATTTGCATGAGGATGTCCTCCCACGCTTCACACATACAGGTGAGAGAGAGGCGCAGATACTGCAAAACATAGTAAGAGTGAGGCAGAGGGATCTGTGTAACAAATGTGATGCTCCACCTCAAAATATTTAAAAAGCAGATACAAGATGACATCAACAAAGGGTCTGGAGATCATTTCCTCTTTTATGGGCGAAACTTTGTAAGGACATGGCATCACTGTCACCTGGATGCAGCGTTTTGTCACTGAACGCCAAACTCATGTAAAATTGTATTAGAAATGCCCTGTGTTAACTGAACTAAGCTGAAATATGGCTGAGCAAAAGATTTTTAATTTTACATAATTTTCTTCCATATGATTTAGTATCCAATCAACCCACCCATCTGTTAGGACTCTCCCAATCACTTGTAATGTCACTGACTCTAGGAGGGTGAAGACTAGCACAGGTCTCACAGGGTTTTAAAACTGCATCTGCACATTTTTCATCCCAACCAACCAGAATAAAAGTGAAAATGCATTCTAGGGGACCTTTAAAGACTAAGCTGGGAACTCAAACTGAACATGTTGTCACTGAGACCTGTATCAAGGTGGAGATGTGAGTGAACTTGCGTGCCATCCTTGTTAACTCTGGAAGACAAGAGGAGAGCAGTCCTGTGTCCAACTAGAAGACAAAGAGTATAATCAGACATCTTCAGTTCAGACTACATCGAGCTCCAGTCTGTGATGTTACCACAAGCACAGGATTAGCTTTGCTAACTTGATATGCCATAAACAATGACAACAGAGTTCTGCTCTTTTATATCTCTTGGTTTAGACTCAGAGTAAGAAAGATCAAAAACAGAGGTAAGACTGAAATGCTGATAGATAATTAGCAGATACATTGAATGCTATAATTTCATCATTCCAGAAAAGCTGCTTCAGAAACTAAATGAATGGAATTTGATTGTCTTGCATACTGTTTGCTGGTGAGCACGGCTTACCTGGATGTAGTGGATTTCGGAGATATCATCTGTGGATCTTACTTCTGCAATGATGGAGAGGGATTTGAGGTCACTGGAGAGACAGAGACTGCGACAGGTTCCTGCAATCTATATATTTGGGTGTATGAGAGGGGGGGGGAGAGAGAGAGGGAGAAATAGAGACAAGTATTTATGAGTGTCTGGATGGAATATGCATTGTGGTATCTGGCAACCCAACCCAGACGCAGACCTAAGCCAGCACACTGTACCTGATGCATGTTATTCATCACTGAGCTGTGCCCAGAGGTGTTATGGGTACTTACTTACATAGCAAATCTTCAATGCCAGCCCCAAATGTTTTTTGAAAGTGAAAGTAATGTTTGCTGAGTGCCTCGCTCTTCCCCCAATTGATGCTCAGTCTCCCTGTTTTATACAGCCTAATGTTGCCAGATATGTGATATACAATACTTCTAACAACACAGTTACAATTGTGAGGAAGAGACAGAGTGATTAAGTAAAAAGAAAATGCAATAGTCTTACCCTTTTCAGAGTGGCGATCTTATACAGGCCATATGCATAGAGCTCCACAAAACCAGATGGCCCGCCTACCACTAAGATGTTAAGTCTGCAGTGAATACAATCAGAATAAGGATCATTATTTGCCAAAAGGGTCAAGAAATTACATCAGTCAATGACTCTCTCATTCAGATCACTCCAGACACTGCACAGTACATACTAATCAAGACAAGACCAAGACTCAGGAGTAAACAAGCCTGACCTCACTTCTCCCAAAAGGTTAGTGACTTCATCCGATTTCTCTTCACTACAAAAGAATAAAAGGGTAGCGCATGAGGACACACAAGATGCACTCATAGATGCCTTTAAAACATTATAAGTAAAACAGAACCATTTCTGCAGCAGCCTAATAAACACCCACCTGAATATCTTTGATGTGGAGCTGTAGCTGAAAACAGATACAGAAGACTTAGCATAGCAACCAGTATGGACACTTTGGTCTTACATGCAAGAAACATGAAAAATGAAATGGTACAGTTCTTCATCAGGTCACTCACAGATAGGGGTGAGTTTTAAAAAATAGATTTTAATTTGAATGATCTGATATTAATTCATATTTTATATATATATAAATTTGCCCATTTTCCCAGTGTGTGTGTAAATATTTAACCCCATTTCATCTCACGTGAACAGCCATTGTTTCTTTTGTGCAAAAGAATTTGGTCTACAAGCATGACAGTGCACATTTGAGGACATCCTTTGACCTCAGTCTCAGGAAAATGAAAAGTACAGCATCAGTCCTGGTACTAAGCCATCATCATGTCTCAGCTCTCAATCCACAAGCCCTCGTACTAAACAGCCTCAGAGTAAACGTATGAGACCAGGGACTACTTCACCATTTCTGTTCAGATACAAAAGCTCACTACGCAGTTTACCTAAAACTATCCCCAGTTATATTTCTTATTCCACTGAGAGATAAGAAATCATGTTTACATTTAATGTTCATGTTGTTACTTCATTAAGTTCTTAGACAGGAATGTGTGTAAAAATTTATCAGTTTCTAATTCACACAAATCCATAAAGTTTGAGTTAGTGAATCAGAAAGTAATGTTATATTCTGTATTAACACACACAGCAACTCGGAGCTCTCCGTTTCTGTGTACTTCTCAGTCTAGCTTTCTCACACACACACACCAGTGTAAAATATGAGGTGTCTGTGTTTGTGTGTGCGTAACACTAATATTTATAATAATGGTAGGCTGAGGGTTCCATCAATAAAATGACGATCAAAACTGTAATTAACTCAAATATTCTCAAGTGTATTGAAAAATGTTAATTGAAATGATGTCTGTATCATTGACGTCATGAAGTAACTGCTTCTTCTCTTCTAGAAAGGCTTTACAGTAAATGTTGGAACATTGCTATGAGGATTTGATTGCATTCAGCCACAAAAGCATTAGTGTGAGTGATCGCCTAGTGTGAGCACAGCCTAAAACTCAGCTGGACAAAATGAACATACCGAATATTGGAGTGAAGTTTGTGATCCAGAACTAATCATCAGTACCCAACTAATGATCACATGGCTGAATGTAATCACTTACACTTACATTTGAGGCATTTAGCAGACGCTTTTATCCAAAGTGACTTACAATTGGGGGTTAGGTGCCTTGCTCAAGGGCACTTCAGTTGTGACCTGCCCGGGGATCGAACCGGCAACCTTCAGGTCACCAGACCAGATCCTTAACCAGTAGGCCACGGCTGCCCCCGTCAAATAAAATCCTCAATAACTGTAAAGCAGGGGTGTCCCACTCCAGTCTTGGAGGCCAGATTCCTGCACAGTTTGGTGATCTTCCTGATCAAACACACCTCATTGAGCTCAGCAGGTAATGAGCATGTTTAATTGTAGTGTCGGAGCAGAGAAATCACCAAACTGTGCAGGAATCCGACCTTCCAGGACTGGGTATTAGGAAGAAAAACTTCACGTTAATAACTTTGATTGTAGAAGAAAAATTGGATGAGCAGGTGCCTAGAGACTTTTAGACACACAGTGATCAAGATAATATCTCAGTGTCAGATTTAATGTTATTTGTTGAACTAAAAAATTAAGAATAAGACATTTGAACCTAAATGTGAGATAGATGTTGAGGATGCTAATACCATTTACTATGCAATAACAGCCTTAACATCATGTTCAAGTTCCAGTTCTCTTCAAACAGACCTGGACACAGTGCATGGCAAGGAACTATCAAAGTAATCTAGACTTTTGGGGTCAAATGTACTCGAGCAAGGTACAGCTTGACGAGTGCGAGCACCGTAAAACTCACCTGTACAAGCTGCTCATTTTAGATATACACTGACCTTTTTGGTAACGTTGGTAGCTTGGGTAGGAAACGGTTGGACTCATCCTCAGCATCACTGAATGAGGACAACGAGCTTCAACAGAAAAGGGGAACGTCATTTAAAAAACTAACAAAGAAATAAAGCCTTATGCTCAAAGTCACATACCTGTTGTCACTCTGCACCTCCATCCAGTGCATGCAGGACACAGGACAGTCCACAGGAAACTTGTGCAGAATCTCAGCCTTCTCAACATCACAAAGGACCACCTGTTTTGTATCTCCCACACTGAAAGCTAAGACTGCCAACAAAGGCAAACAAATACATATAAACCATGCTTAAAGCAAAATTGTTTGAGAGGAGTCTCTGGCACTAGACCTTAACACTTGATTTTGCTTACTCTTGCCATCTGGCCTCCAGGCCAAAGACGTAATCTCCCTTCCTGTGTTTTCACTTGGTGACAGTATCCACACACGCTGGAAATTGGCTAGGCGATGCAACAGGAGCTGAAAATGGTGATTTAATTAATTAATAGGTTTTATATGTAGCATTTACTTCCATCTCAGAACAACACTTGAAATGTGAGACTTGCATTTGATTTCCACATCATCTATACCATATTACAGAATAAAAGTCTGGACACACCTTCTGGACATTCAGTGTTTTTTCATGATTTAAAAATGTTTTGCATTGTAGATTAATACTAAAGTCATCCAAACTATGAATAAATACATCTGTAATTATTTAGTAAACAAAACAGTGTTAAACAAACCAGAATATGTGTATATTTTACATTCTTCACAGTAGGCACCTCTTGCATAGATGCCACCTTTCTTGGCATTTTCTCAGTCAGCTTTATGAGGTGGAACCTGGAATGACTTTCAGTTAACAGCTGTGCCTTGTCAAGAGTTCCTGACTTGCATGTATTGCCTCTTAATGTGTTTGAGACATCAGTTGTGTGTCTACTTTAAAGAATCTAAAATCTAAAACATATTTTGGTTTGTTTAACACTTTTAAGTTTACTACATGATTCATTATGTGTTCCTTCATAGTCTGGATGACTTCAGTATTCATTTACAATGTATTAATAATATTTATTATAATTAATAAATATAAAAAGAAAAGTTATGTTGACCAAAGATAAGTAAAGCAGTCAATGCCCAAATTCAAAGGTTTTATGGTCAATGGAATGACGTACAGTGGGGAAAAAAGTATTTGGTTAGCCACTGATTGTGCAAGCTCTCCTACTTAGAAAAACGAGAGAGGTCTGTAATTTTCATCATAGGTACACTTCAACTATGAGAGACAAATGAGAGAAAAAATCCAGGAAATCACATTGTAGGATTTTTAAAGAATTTATTTGTAAATTATTTTGGAAAATAAGTATTTGGTTAATAAACAACCAGCAAGAATTCTGGCTTTTACAGACCTGTTAATTATTCTTTAACAAGCCCTCCTATTCTGCACTAATTACTTGTATTAATTGAACCTGTTTGAACTTATGTCTATAAAAGGCAACTGTCCACACTCAATCAATCACACTCCAAAGAGCTTATAAGGATAACAGGGACAAAATTTTAGA
>BRDA01002406.1:60431-74376 GCA_036984385.1 Crenuchus spilurus
TTATCAGAGGAGGCATGGGAGAAGGTCATGTGGTCAGATGAGACCAAAAAAGAGCTTTTTGGCACTCAAGTCCACTCGCCATGTTTGGAGGAAAAAGAATGCTGAGTTACATCCCAGGAACACCATACCTACTGTTAAGCATGGGGGTGGAAACATCATGCTTTGGAGCTGTTTTTCTGCAAAGAGGACAGCACCACTGATCTGTGTTAAGGGAAGAATGAATGGGGCCATGTATTGTAAGATTGAAAGATCTGAAAGAACATTGAACATGAAACGTGGCTGGGCCTTCCAGCATGAAAATTATCCCAAATACACTGCTCAGGCAGTGAAGGAGTGGCTCTGTAATGGTCCTGAAGTGGCTAGACAATTTGTGGAGGGAGCTGAAATTTCAGCCAGCAACAGCCCAGCAACAGCCCCAAAACATCACTGCTGTAGAGGAGATCTGCATGGAGGAATGAGCCAAAATACCAGCTACAGTGTGTGAAAACCTGGTGAAGACTTACAGGAAACGTTTAACCTCTGTCATTGCCATGTTACAAAGTATCGAGCTGAACTTTTGTTATTGACCAAATACTTATTTTCCATCATATTTACAAATAAATTCTTTAAAAATCCTACAATGTGATTTCCTGGATTTTTTTTCTCATTTGTCTCTCATAGTTGAAGTGTACCTATGATGAAAATTACAAACCTCTCTCGTCTTTCTAAGTAGTAGAATTGCACAATCAGTGGCTGACCAAATACTTTTTTCCCCCCACTGTACATAGGAGCAAAAAATAAGTATCAAGTGCAGTGAGTGGAACCTCTTAGTTCAAGCAGTATCTATTAGCGTATGAACCAGAGGTTTGTTACACACTATTCTTCACCTTTGGTCTACAATAAAATGCTGAAGTTTGAAGCTAAGAAGTGTGAGTAACAGCAGCGCACTCAATGTTTGATCACCAAGAGAACCAAATGTAAAAACATGTTGAAATAAAACAGTTTCCTCACCTCGCCTGCAGTGTTGGCCAAAGCAATGAGATCCCTCTTCGGAGACCAGGCCATGTACAGTACCGGGTTTGGCAACTGCTTCTCTCCCACTTGCCGAAAAGCAGGCATTGTGACGGTCTTGCCTGAAGGAGTCTGATGAGAGAAAGAAACAATATTACGTACACTATACATCTAACTAATCATCCATCATCAGTATCTGACCTCACTAACACTAGTCACTGACTGCAAGCAAATCCTCAGTGATGTTCCAACATTTAGTGTAAAGCCTTTTCAGAAGAGAGGTGCATGCAGCATAAGCCAAAGCTGATAAATCATAGATTTGGACATTTTTCTATAACCCATCCCTGACTTGTACTTCTCAACAACTTTGATCCTGACTTGTCTGGAGATCTACTTGGTCTTTATTGCATTGTTTGGTTACTGGTACCTCTTGCTTACTGGTGTTGCAACCTCTGATGCCTTTCAGAAAAGGTGTGTATATACTGACAGATCATGTGACACTTAGACTGCACAGAGGTGGACTTCATTTAACCAAGTATGTGACATCTGAGGGTAACTGTTTGCAGCCAAACTTTTAGCTTCATAGCAAAGGGGGTGAATGCATATTCACATTATATATATATATATATATATATATATATATATATTCCCTTTCCTCATTTCACTTCACCAGCTTAGACTATTTTGTGCAGATGCATCACATACAATTCAGATTAAAAACATTTAAATACAGGCTGTAATGTAACAAAATAGGTAACGTAGGTGCCATACTTTCACAAGGCACTGTATGTGTACTGTATTTAACTCTAAGTGTGAGAATGGGCTTCCACACATACACATATGTAATATGTAGTGAGCAGCCTCTTAGCAAAATAAGTAAGAGAAGTCAGATAATGCCGCTATAAGTTAATATAATATTTAATATAATATAAATAGCTACATTTTGAATAAACAGCTGAACAAAAACAATACGTTAGAGCTGGACAACTTTAGTAAAGCTGAGGTGTGTAAACAGTCCTGTTAGCCACATAGCTAACAGCTAAACTATACTGCTGTAAAACGGTACGTAGGTTCAGATTTCAATAGAAAACCTTACCTATTGTGATGATTAAAATGTATTCCGCATTAACTGTTAACTGAGTCACTTGTTATGAGGCTGTAAAACCCAGAAAAGTGTTAGTTTTATCACATAACGCTGCAAAGCCTCATCTATCTGGTGACAAATAACAGCGCACTGAGATCTGACCAATCACAACGCTTCTTCAAACCAGCCAATGAAATGTTAGCAACGGAAAGCTTAAAAGGACAAACGTGCTGAGCGAAAACGCGGAAACCCAGCAGTGTCAGAGAAGCTAATTTTCATGTCCCTTATAAAGATGCAGCATGTTTTTGGACATAATTTTTTTCAGAGTTAAAAAAGCAGAATTTAAAAGTAACTTTTACTCAAGTAGATAATTTTTTAATCAACGTGCACAATAACAGTTCTGAATACTGTATCTGTAATCTGTAAACTTCTCACGTCCTACTGCTTAATCCTTCTAATCTTTGGGGTCTCCATTCAATGTTTAACGTTTTTAAATAAATGATTGGCATTTTTTTTGCTTCATATTTAATGACTTTTCCTAATTTAATGATGACAACTGGTTAACAAAAAATTAACTTCATGATGTGTTTTTAATGTCTTATACACATGGTAGGCAGATATGGAATCTGGTTGTGACCGGAAGGTAGTCAGTTCAGTCCCTGGGCAGATCATGACTGAAGTGCCTTTGAGCAAGACACCTAACCCCCCAACTGGTCAAATTCCATTGTGTGCAATCACATTGGCAAACTTGAATCTAATCTAATGTTGTATACATCAGTGTTCTTTGGGGTCAATTTGACTCCAGGCTGTTTTAGTTGTATAAAACATAAAAATATCAACATCTTATAGAGGAGATTGTGTCTGAAGCAGAGCATGATGTGTCTGAGACAGAGAAGGATGTGTTTGAGAACTGTCCTGCCCAAATGCAGCAAAACATGCCCAAATCATGATACTACCACCACCATGTTTCTCAGATGGGATTATTATGTTGGAATGCAGTGTACATTTCTCAATTTTTTCCATAATTTTTGCCAATCTTCTCCCTTGCTCAATGTGATAGTAGCCAATTAACCCGTCCCATGTGCTAGGGGGCTCTCCCCATCACTTTGCAATGTCCCTGACTCTAGGAGGGTGAAGACAAGCACAGGCCTTCTGTGATGTCGGCCACCGCTTCTTTTCGAACTACCGCTTGATACTCCATCACTGGGGAGCCAACGCACTCAGAGGAAAGAGCTGGATTCCCAGCTCTGAATGGACCAATCAGTAGACACCTGAGCCAGTGGACATTACAATGTGTCAATGATAGGAAGAGTGAGAGCGCCATCTACCCACCCAGAGAGAGCACTGCCAATTTTTGCTCTCTTGGGCCCCAGCTGTTGATGGCATACAGCATGACTGGGATTTGAACTCGCAATCCCCTGGTCAGTGTCAGTGTCTTACCCTGCTGAGCAAGGTAAGATAAGGTGACTTAAATGTGCTCTACCAAAAGGTTGCTAGATGTTTTTCAATGGTTTTCTGTTTACATATACATAACTGCTTCAGTGGGGTTTATGTTCAGGGAGTGGAGGGGACACCCAACTGTGATCTCACCTCTTCACTTTGCTGTTCTCTCCCTCTCTCTCTCTCTCTCGCTCTCTCTCTCTCTCTGTTTCTTTATCTGCATGTGTTTTTTCTCCGTCTCCTCCCATCTGTCTTGCTCTCACTCCCTCTCTCTCTCTCTTTCTTTACTTTTATTTATCTTTTTATGCTGCAACATAACCGCGACCCTGGTAAGGAATAAGCGGGTGTGATAATGAATGAATGGATGAATGCTGCAACATTGCCCCCTATTGTGTGTGTTCAGTAGTGTATGTGTATGTGTATGTTTTACTGCACTGATGCGTTAAATGCAGAGGTCAAATTCCTTTGTGTGCACACTGGTCAATTATTGTACACTTTCACTTTTGGGGTGTTCCTGGTCAGCAGGTTCAGAACGTGGCCTCTGAGTTCTCCAGATTAGTGATGGGAAGTTCAGCTCTTTTAAGAGAACCCAAGACGGCTCTTTGCTTGTTATCATTTGTAGCCTCATATTTCAATCTAAATATAGAATAGAATAGAATGCCTTTATTGTCACTATACATCTGTACAATGAGATTGAAAGCCACTCCTTTTTTCAGTGCAAACATATAAGGAAGTATAAAAATCTAACATTTACTCTATTGCAATTATAATAATAAAAAATAAAAATAAAAAGGTGCAGAGGATATTTACAATTTACACTTTATACAGATATACAGATTTTTTATTGCACTTGCATTGTTGAAATTGCACGTTTTTTTTTTTTTTTTTTTAGTTTTTTGAATATTGCACTTGTTATATGGGTGAGAAGTCTGGGGGGGGGGGATCAGAGAGCAAAACAAGCAAAAATAAATGGTTTGTGTGCTGAAAAGCCCCTGTGCCTTCAGTCTTTATATGATAAACTTTATAATTGTTTATTTTGTGCATTTGTTCTGTTAAAAACATTCTTACTTTTGGAGAGGGTATTAGATGCAGCAACAGCCGTTGTTGGCTCAGGACCAGAGTCACCAGGGTCAGTAGATAGACCTAGCTTGCCCTCTCTCAACCTGCTCTCACTGTAATTTTCAGTTTGCAGTGATGGCACACTGCTATGCTATTTCCAGTGTCTATAAATAACAGCCAAATGCTGCTATTTTACTCATACTCATCACTCATATTCTCGTTTTTTTCTGTACCTCTGTCTCTCACCGCCTTGCTAGGTGTACCTGAACTACGCCCATGCAAAGTGGAACATCCATCTCCCCTTTGCGCTAACACAATGGTATAATCCCATGTCCCCCATGTGATTGGCTGCATGGTGTGCCCATCAGCTCTGCCCCTTTCCTGGGGTTTATTAGCAGAGCTAATGAGAAATTGGGAGCTGGCTCTCATCCATTGGGATTGCTCTTTTGCGAACGACACATCACTACTCCAGATCTCAGTGTTATTGAGCATAAAAATGAATAAAACACTACTACAGGAAGCCACTTCAGACAGCAGCAGGACTGGTAGAAAACTATTCTTACAATAAAATTGGTGGATGCAGCTTTGTGTAAATATGAGTGTCAGACACTAGCTCACAGTGTTAGGCCTTGGTCTGTTCTTAGACAGTATGGACATTCCTGTGGATCCAGTCAGCTTGGCTTTAGCTGTAATCAGTGGATTGTTGAGAAACGGGAATAGCAGGGCCCTGTCAGATCCCCAGGAACGAATGTGATAAGGGGCCTTAAATAGAGCCCTGTTGCACCCCACAGACTTAGAGTCCTGACTGCGCTCACTTTCAAACACCTCAGCCGTCATAAACCTGCAGACAGGATCTCGTTTCCCTTTCTAAGTTTAACAACTGCTCTGAAGTCAAATTTCAGATTGGGAATAACATAATAACTTAAAAATAGGTTTGAATTTAGACATATTTAGATCTACACTGCATTTATTTCATGTAGCTGCTTAGATTTGGGCATGCTGATTCAGATGGAAATGTTTTTTTTCTTCCTATTCTTTGATTAAATAATTATATAAAAAAAACCTATGATATTTATACATGTAAAAGGGTCCAGTTATATATTTATTTATCTGATAATAAGCTTACAAGGTACTCAAAATGAGACATTTTTGACATTTAGACTAGACTGAGGTGGTTATGTTCACTTTTTTGACATGTATTTATCTGTAAGTTGTCCTCTATGTTTATATTTTCAAATATTGAATCAAATTAGAGATTTAAACCTGTTGTGTATTATAAGAAATTGTAAATCACTGAATCCATCTGGATTGAGTAGCTTAATCCTTATTATTACTAGCAGTGCACTTGTAGTAGTGTTGGCCAAGTACAGTGTGGTAGAACACATACACATATAAACAATGATGATCTGGTAACACTGGTATATGAGAAGGTCTGGGATTTATTAAACAGTAAGAGAACAGTCACTTCTCATACAGTAGGTAGTGTGTTGGAGAAGAATATGCAAGTGTACAGACTTAACAAGAGCCATATAGTCATGACTCAGTGAGCCGGAGCTGTTGTAGAGTACAGATTTTGGCCATATTTGTATTATATTGTTTTGTACTGAATTATATTGTACTGTGTTGTGTTGTGCTTTATTGTATTGTGCTGAATTGTACTGGGTTGTATTTTAGTGATTTGCTTTATGTTGTGTTGTATTTTATTGTAATGTATTGTGTTATACTGTATTGTATTGTACTTTATTGTGTTGTGTTGTGTTGTGCTGTACTTAACTGTATTGAATTTAATTGAATTGTACTCTGTTTTATTGTACTGTACTAAATTGTGTTGTTTTTTGTCACACTGTAAACCTATAAAGAATCTACTAGAAAAGTTCTCATAAATAATAAGTGTAATGAACATGCCTTAAAGGACTTGACTTCCTTTTGCTAAAAATATTTACTTAAGTCATAATGAACAAATATGATCCAAAATATGTTACACACATACAAATGCATAAAAGTTATGCTCATGTTAATGACATGTTACGTGTGTGTGTGTGTGTGTGTGTGTGTGCATGTGCCTGTAAAACACATTAGCTTCCTCTGTGGATAGGAAAGAGAGATGTATGCATGTTTGTGAGTGAGGTGCTTCTCTCTCTCTCTCTCGCTCTCTCTCTCTCTTTCTCAGGCTGTGAAACTTGAGCTAGGGGTCCAAATTTAGCGGTGGCGGGTGAGTGCTCAGGGTGCAGATGGGACAGCAGCAGGCCACTCCACAGTCACTGCACAGAACATTGACCGGCTCACTGTGAACCACTCCAAAAGCTACAGAAAAAGAGAAAGAAGAGAAGAGAAAAGAGGAATACAGGCTCTACAGGACAGTGTGATTTTGTTACTACCTGAAACACAGCTTCAGAAAACTGGACTCTTCAGACTGGGCCAGAAGTTTGTGGAAAAACACTTAAAGGTAAGAGGATCTTATTAAGTCAGCAGCATTAAAATCATTTATTATACAATCTTTATAATACTGCAGGATATAAGTCACGGAGGACAGTTTCTCAAGGAATTAGTATCTCACTGAGTGTAATTTGTTGTGTTTGAGTTTTAAGTGGTAATTCACACCTGTTCATATGTAAATAATGTAGTTGTTCTAATATCTAATATAAATATTTAGAGCCATGTCAGTGGCTTTGAGGGCTTTTTTTGTCACTGTTGACTGTTGACCTGCCAGTAAAATATGTTTCCTGTTATGTATTATTCAGTAAAGCTGCCTGGATGCATCATTTCCACATAAATAATGGAGTCTAAAATGTGGGGGTGAGGAGTTTGACGCTGTGAGATGCAGCCCCTTAGGGATTAAAAATAACAACAGCTGGCCTTCAGGTCGCCATGACGGAGAGAAAGTCACACCGTCACCTCTCTCTCTCTCTCTCTCTCTCTCTGTGTTTCTGTGAATTGTGGGGACATTATCCTAACGCTACCTCAGCACTACACTAATGTCATCCTTACCCCTAAGCTAAGTTTAATTTTAACACTAATCTTTAGTCCTACTCCTTCCCCTAACCTCAAAACCTTACCCCACCCTACACCTCCCCAACCCTACCCTTACACTACTCCTAACCCTAATCTTACTCTAACCCTACCCAAACTGTACCCTTACACTACTCCTAACCTTATCCCAACCCTGTCCTAACCCTATTCTTACCCTAAACCTACCCAAACCCTACCTGTACCCTTATCCTAACATACTTAACTCTTACCTAACCCTACCCCTATCCTGCCCTTAACCTTATCCTAATGTAAGTTTTACCTTAACCCTAATTCTTAGTCCTACCCCTATCCCTAATCTGAACCCTACTCCCCCTCCAACCTTATGCGTAACCCTAATCCTAATTTCACGCCTACCCTACCACTCCCTTAAGCCTAACCCTAAACCTACTCTAATCCTACTTTCACTTTAAAATGCAATGATTTCCTTACAATGTGTCATAAACCTGACACACACACACACACACACACACACACACACACACACGTCTTATGAATACCTGACTGGATATTGCAGTGCACATAAACTGAAGCTCTTTAATTGTCTTCACAACTGAATAGAAAAATGTAACATTTCCTGAACTGATTTACTTTTGAGCGCCTCGTTATCCTCATGTTAACATTAAGCATTTATCATGTGTTGTTATCACTTGGCGTTGCTGTGAGAAGTTTTAAGCTAATGTAAATTCTCCTACTAGTTTCTGTTTTATTAATAAATGGCTGAGAAACATATTTTTGTTTACAATTTCCCCAGTAAATAAATCATTATCTCATTTCTCGGGTGTCAGTAAGTTACTCAACAGTCAGTAGTTATTGAGCCTGATCAGTAAGTAAATACATTAAGATGTAAACATGCTTAGAAAATGTACATTTACAAACCTGAGATTGAAGCCATCACTCAGATTGTCCACAAAAGCATATTTCAGACACGTAACTCATATGAGTGCCAACGCGCACACCTCCACCCTTGAGGACCACTGTGTTCCCGCCTAATATGTGTTCTCTCAGGGACATGATATGTTTGGTGGAGACATTGCTAACTTTCAGACGCTGTTTGGATGTCATGCTAATGTTTCACCAACGTGCGGTATGTCCAACCAAACACTTTAACGGCCAGAATGAAGCTACTTTTGATTGATTAGGAATGTGAGAGAATCAGTCACTGTCAGAGTGTTTGGTTTATGGTTACAGAATCTCATGAACCAGAGATTTTATTCATTTGTCCATGGAGAGATGTATTACTTTTTTAGAGCTGCAGTTATGATTGTACATAATTTAACTACAGATTTTCCTTCAGACAGTAACTGCAGGGCAAGGAATCTACTAATATGCATTGGTGTAGCACTAAATGGCCCCCTATGCTTTAATAAAGCAAATGTTTATTGACGCAGGTCTAAAAGTTGCAATAGACGTTGTCACAAAGCAGTTTTACATAATTGGCATCAGAAAATTTGAATGAAAACACAAAAACTAATACGAGCAAGCTGAAGGTGACAGTGGCAAGGGAAAGAGCCACTAGCAGAGCTTGGATTTATGTTTTGGGTCATTATCTTGCTGTAGGATAAACCCCTGACCAACTAGGCACATACCAGGCATGTTCTACAAAGTTTGACAGGTAGTGTGTATATGTACTGCCCTCTATGAGTTGTTATTAATGGGACATTGTGATAGGCCCAGTAAATCCATATCTTTGCACCACTAACATGCTACTTTCTCAGTGACAGTTTAAAAACGATGGTTAAGAAAACACCAGGAGTCCACGACACAAATGTATTTACCATTTTTTCTCAATAAGTTTTACTGACTTCAGCCAGCAGCGTCTCCAAATGACTATGCATTTGCATAAGATCTCAAGTTTGGGCTTTAAGGAACTTCCCTGGAAGGGGGCGATGCCTCAACAAAGTTTGCGAACCCCTGGTTTAGATGCTGTACAAACCAGCTGTACTACAGTTTGATGACTTGTTTTACACACTTGATGTCCTGATCAATAATTTGAGTAAACGAGAGAAAAGAAAAGTCAAATAATAATGTCATGTTTGTGGTTGCGGGGAATTGTTTTGAGTGCCAGTCATGCCTATGTTGGAGTCATGAATATCTTTGGTTAATACCCATCAGCTGTGCCCAGAGAATCTCTGAGTCATAATACAACAACTGCCCGTGATCTGTCTCTGGGTGTATGTTTACTATTATTGCAGTCTGTTCTAACGAGTGTCTGTTTATTGTGAGTTGGTGAAAAGCTGGATTGATTAGAATGCTCGCTTAAAGTTAATTCACACAGTCATATCAGAATATTATAACCACCTTCACCCATTGTCCATTTGAGCTCCACTGGCCATACAGGTGCACTTGGTTGTCCTTCTGTTTGTTAGCCTCCTTTCACCCTGTTCCTCAATGGTCAGGACTACCAAAGAGCAGCTATTATTTAGGTCATGGATCATTCTCAGTGACACTGATGTGGTGGTGGTGTGTTAGTAGGTGTTAGATTGGATAAGACAGCAGAGCTGGTGATGTTTATTAAACACCACAGTGTCACCGCTTGAATGAAAATAGTGCACCAACCATCCAACACAAACTGTGCTGAGCTACTGTCTCTGACTCTACATCTACAAGGTGGATCAACATTATTTAAAATCTAGCATAGTGTCCGATACCAGCCCAACACCCTCCTAACACACCACCACCACATCAGTGTCACTGCAGTGGTAAGAATGATCCACGACTCAAATAATAGCTGCTCTGTGGGGGTCCTGAACATTGTGAACAAAGTATACAGAGAAGAACATGGATTACAGTCTGTAATTGTAGAACCACAAAGTGCACCTGTATGGTCAGTGGAGTTCAAATGGACAATGAGTGATACAAAAAGGTGGTCATAATATTCTGACATGATTTTGTATACACAAATTGTTGCGCATTTATGCAAAGACATTTTGGTATTTCTATTCAACTAACTAGTCAAACTCAATAAAACACCAGTTCTAAAGACTCTGTCAACTCAAGATTTGTCATTTGTGATTGTTTTATTAGTTTTTCATGTCTTCCTGTGGGTTTATGTTGCAGAATGCAGGACGGGAGCTGGAATGAGACACTCCCCCTCTCTGTGCTTCGAAATGAGGGGCGTCCCCAAGGGGCTGTGCCTCTAGAGGGGGATGGAGGTGTGTTTTCAGAGGCCTCTTCAGATGGTGAAGTTTACCTCGACTCCCTGGGGGAGTTTGATGGAGGGGACGGGGACTTTCCGGAACTTTCCGCCTTCCTAAGCCAGGACGAGATCAACCTAAGTCTGGACCTGGCTCGTGAGGCTATGAGTGATGCAAGTGAACCCTGTGATCTCTCAGATCCCCGAGTCCCTGCCACTCTCCCTAAAGCATTTGAGCAGGGCCTCTGTTTCCCGTCCCCTCCCCTAACCCCCAGCGCCCAGCCCCTAACTGCAACAGAGCATCAGCCCCTCCATCCGGAGATCAAAGGCATGACTGTTGTAGATCCGCCTGTGATGCTAGCATCAAGTTTGGCTGAAGCTACATCTGTTAAAGTCACATCAAGCCAAAGTGTTCAGCTAAGCAGGCCTACTCAGTCCTCTACAAGCTTTGGATCCCCAACTTCACCTGATAAATATGTCTGCCACAAGTCCATCACGCCCATGTATAAACAAGACCGGCCGCGGCTTGTCCACGGAGGCCTAGAGCTCAACGAGCGGGCGGCTTCTACCACTGAATTCTGCAGCAGGGCCGCCACCTTCATTGAGGAACTTTCCTCCATATTTAAAGGCTCTGGGCGCATGGAAAGGCAAGGAGAAGAGGAGTCCTCCTCACCTGACAGTGGCTACCTGTCCCCAAGAAGTCATCGCTTAGCAATGCAACAGGCTCAGTCTTCTTCCTCATCCTCATCGTTGTCTTCAGGGCTCCAGCAAGAGGCAGCTCTGAGAAGTCAGGTAGAAATGGATTCAGGTATCACAGCAGGTGAGATTCAAACTGATGGGATCAGTGTGGATGGGCCAATGGCACCTCCACGGTTCACCCAGAAGCTGAAGAGCCAAGAGGTGGCAGAGGGGAGCCCTATTCGCTTGGAATGTAGGGTAACAGGAAACCCTCAGCCTCTAGTCAGGTAAGACAACTTCCGCCATCATCTCTCTCTTGCTGTTGGTGACTGCTGAAAAGAAAGCTCTTTGAGGAACATGAAGTTAAACAAGCTCTATTGTACAATTATCTTAAGCCTGGCTCACACTACAGGATTTTTAAAACCCTGAAATCATGAGACAAACCACACATTTTGACATTTTTCACTGATTTTTCTGTCCTTGATCGTTGTTAGTCATAAAGGCCACCTCACACTACTCCATCTGCCCTGAATGAAATACAGCATACTGTCTGAGAATGCATACCCAACCAACAGCTCCAAGCCTCAAAACCTTGCAGGATTCGCTGCGAGATTGAGAAAGCAGGTGGGAGTTTCTCACAAACTAGGTGTAAAGAAACATGGCGGACGACAGTGAACCCATTGCAATGCTAGTTGTGAGAGCTTTATGCTCATGAAAAAGAAATGCTGTCTGTTGTTGCAGCTCCACAAGTCCGCCTTGCTCACCATTTAGTCTCTTTTAACTTCTATCATACACACTGACATATTCAGTTCAGCTTGGCTCTCATTGGTTGATGGTGTTTCAGGCATGACGTCAACATCACGTTTTACACCAGAGAATCAGCTCTATCTCCATTACAGGAGTCTAAATACTGAACATGTTTAATATTTATGATTCTCAATGGGGAGCAGCCCTGACTGCACTGGGAGAAGATCTGAGGAGTAAAGTTTGGATTATAGATGCCACACTACAGTATCATCTTGTAAGATTTTTTACTACCACCCTCGAGAGACCTTTTGTGATTGTCAGGAAGCGCAAATCGGTCTCAAAATGAATGATCCTCAGGCTTTAAACAACAGCACAAAGATGGCATATATAGATGTTGTTGACTATACTGGACATCGATAATCCTTTTAATAGATGTTTGTGTCAGGTGACTTCAGTGTCTGTGTAGAACTAATAGAAAGCTTTGCTGTTATAACCAGTAAACATCCAATACATCAAAATCCTGCTTGCTATTCATCAGCATACCTGAAACATTGCTGACTGTGCTAGTTTAATCACTTTTATGGCTAGAAGGTGTCCCAGTACTGTAGCTCAGTGGATCAAAAGCATGACTTTGGCATCTTCTGCTGCCAATACTGGAAGGTAATGTTGCAATCCACTATTTATAGAGGCATCGTTGCAAGGCAGAGCATCCATTGATGCTACGCCAGAGTCATCCTTGGAAGAAGTGAATACCAGAGTTGCAGCAACTATTGAAAGAATCAAAATTTAATTCAATTAATTCTAAACTCTGCAGTGGTGCTTGAATGTTTGTGAACCCTTTTACAGACTTGTCATACTGGATCATGTTCTACAATAAATAAGGGCCCTAATATTTATAAGTCTATACTATAATAAGTCTAATATAAAAAAAAAAAAAACTAAAATATGTTTTAGATTGTAGATTCTTCAAAGTAAACACACAACTGATGTCTCAAACACATTAAGAGGAAAGAAATGCAAGTCATGAACTCTTGACAAGACACAGCTGTTAACTGAAAGCCATTCCAGGTGACTACCTCATAAAGCTGACTGAGAAAATGCCAAGAAAGCTGCCATCTAAGTAAGAGGTGCCTACTTTAAAAAATGTATCCATAGTTTGGATGACTTTAGTATTAATCTACAATGCAGAACATTTTTAAATCACGAAAGGTGTGTTCAAACTTTTGACTGGTACTATACAAAGATAATTTTGTAAAAGACATGTTAGCTTGGATGTAAAAACACAGAAAAGTGCCTATCAAATAATCCTTTGGCTTTAAAGACAATTATGTTTTTAGTTTGTAGCCTGAGTATTGATTTGGTGTTGAGTATCGTGATGCTACACTTGACTGGGATTGAAATCAAAATTCTGGAATTGCGACAATCTTAGTGACTGGTGAGGTTTAAAGAAATTTTTAAATGTTTCCTTCAATCATATAAAATCAAGAAGTAACTCACAACAAACATCAGTCTGAGCTAGCTGGAATTAGCATGATTGTTTTTAATGCTAACTCTTCCCAGCTAGTTAATAAAACCCACATTTATTAAATGTCTTAGGATAATGATCTGGGATAAGCTTTTGATGAAAAATAGACGAGATGTAGAAAAAATATAGACCGATGTTAGCAAGCTAATCCTTTCTTGCTAAAGTTAGGCTGACCAAACGTCCGTATTTCCCGGGACATGTCCGTATTTCACGTCCTGTCCCGGGCGTCCCGGGTTTTTTTTAAAAAGTGAGGAAATGT
>BRDA01002407.1:6582-17220 GCA_036984385.1 Crenuchus spilurus
TTCCACCAGCGTGGAACTGGTGTGGTTCCCGTTTGTGCACCTGAATTTGAACCATTTGGCATTTTTCCACCAACATGAATCAGAACCAGAAAAGTCAGTTTTGAGCTGGAAGCAGAGAATAGCAGGTTTGTGATGATAGCTGTGAGTGTGAAGCTGAACAAACACAGTGTGAATGTAAAGACGGGGGTTTAGCCCAGAGAACGTCCCCAGCGGTACAGAATCACCAGTCCGGTGTGCTGATTTACACACTGATGGACTAAAGGTGAAGGTTCTTAATACAAACACCGGAGCAGCACCGGGAGCTGAGTTCACTGAGACCAGGGAGGATGTCGTCTTTGTTCATTTCTCAGAGGGATGTAGTGTGAGTTTGGTTCCTAGTTCACCCTCAGTGTCATCTCACTGTAGTGAAGGCGTGTTCTCGCGCTCTCGCGCTGCTTTTGTACTTTGTTTTTTTTAGCTTAGCTTGTGTGGTTCATCTGCGGCAGGGTGTCTGAAGTCTTGTTTGTATTTTTGGGGTGTTCAGCTGGCTTGATGCTGGAGGTGTCAAAGCGAGTCCTCTCTAGAGTTTCTTATTTAAGGACATTTGTCCTTCACTTCACTGGCGCTGTGGTGGCATGTAGCATACCACCCTTGTTCTAACCTGCTGTGCCAGTCTTTCTCCCTGGCGGTGTCTTTTTTACGCTTAATCACCTCCTTTGTCTGCAACTGATTCCCAATTCAGAGACTTCTAGTTGTGGGTTTCATGGCAGCCTTCCCAAAGGTCTTACCCCTTTTTAAAGGAAATCTGTCTGTGCCAGGCTGGGAGGGGGCCAGTAATACCTAAACATCTCTCAACATGTAACATCAGTAATCTGTGAATGTAAAGTGTGTAAGTCTAGTGAAGACAGGTTTCAGTAAAATATGTTCAGAGTCAAAATACAGACCAAGATTAAACTCCAAAACACAGTCAAACACAAAGTAAACAAACAGGGTCACAGTCCAAAAACTCTTCAGAGGTTCTGCCGGTCTTTCTATATGTATATTCACATTTACAGAGGGAGCTTTTCACAGTCACAAGTAACCCAGTACAGCCCAGCCCATTAAAAACTTACATTTTAAAGTTCTGTATCATATCTGGTACTTACAGAGTCTGATGCTCACAGTATGTAGTTTAAACAGACAAAAACATACAGAACACAAACTCTTTTAACCACTTTTACACAGAGTTTACATTTCCACTCAGAATGCTGCATGTATGTACACACAAACTCGTGATTTACATCATGTCTCCTCCACAGGAGCAGCTACAGTCTCCATCTGCATGTACTACTACAGAACACGGGTTTATAAAGGAAACTCTACTGTAGAACTTTAATTTATCTCTTTAGAGAACTTCTGATATGCATATAGGCATCTTAGTGTTCTATCTGAGAACGAATATGTTTGTCTAAGTGTTCTGCTGAAGAACATTTCATTAATCTGTGTAGAACATCATTAGAACTCTGTATAACAGCTGAACTGAATCATACAAAACAAGTGTTCTGTTGCAATAGCACAAGTGAGAGTTTACCTGTAGAGGCAGGTGTCTGCACAGGTAACCCCGCAGCAGTGCATCCTGGGTAAAGGGGTTGGTGAGCACAGGCTGGTCCTGGAAGAAGCTTCCGATGGCAGCGCGAGAGAAGGAAGTGTGCGTTTGTGTTTCAGCAAGTGTGTGATCATCCGGTTCGGCCCGGCTGAATGGAGCACTGGACGAGTTCCTACGAACTAACCAGCCAATCACATTAAGGGCAGGCCGGTTTCCACGGAAATACACCTGACGAATCATGAATGCACCTGGAAAAGAGCCACAAATCATAGTAAGCACTAAAATATCCACCTAGCAACCACGTCTGATACCATAGCAACCGTCCACCAGGTAACTGAGAGATTGTAGCAAACTGACAGGAGATTGTACAGTAACTTACCAGATACAGCTCAGCAACCACTTTAGAGACCACAGTAACTGACAGTGTACACCTCAGCAACCACTTTATGGACCACAGTAACCGACTGGGTACACCTCAGTAACCACTTTAGAGACCACAGAAACTGACTGGGTACACCTCAGTAACCACTTTAGAGACCACAGTAACTGACAGTATACACCTCAGCAACCACTTTAGAGACCACAGTAACTGACAGGGTACATCTCAGCATCCACTTTATGGACCACAGTAACCGACTGGGTACACCTCAGTGACCACTTTAGAGACCACAGTAACCGACTGGGTACACCTCAGTAACCACTTTAGAGACCACAGTAACTGACAGGGTACACCTCAGTAACCACTTTAGAGACCACAGTAACTGACAGGGTACACCTCAGTAACCACTTTAGAGACCACAGTAACTGACAGGGTACATCTCAGTAACCACTTTAGAGACCACAGTAACTGACAGGGTACACCTCAGTAACCACTATAGAGACCACAGTAACTGACAGGGTACACCTCAGTAACCACTTTAGAGACCACAGTAACTGACAGGGTACACCTCAGTAACCACTTTAGAGACCACAGTAACTGACTGGGTACACCTCTGCAACCACTTTAGACCACAGTAACTGACTGGGTACACCTCAGTAACCACTTTAGAGACCACAGTAACTGACAGGGTACACCTCAGTAACCACTATAGAGGCCACAGAAACTGACTGGGTACACCTCAGTAACCACTTTAGAGACCACAGTAACTGACAGGGTACATCTCAGTAACCACTTTAGAGACCACAGTAACTGACTGGGTACACCTCAGCAACCACTTTAGAGACCACAGTAACTGACTGGGTACACCTCAGTAACCACTTTAGAGACCACAGTAACTGACTGGGTACACCTCAGCAACCACTTAAGAGACCACAGAAACTGACTATATACAGCTGTTTTTGTATTATTATGAATAATAATTTATGTCTAAATAATAATAATAATAATAATAAGTATTATTATTATCATTATTATTATTATTACTGTTATCATTATTAGGTGTAATGTGAGTTTGTAATTATTAGGTGTAATCTTTGTAAACAGTTTGTGATAGTTGAAAGTTCAAGGTGACTTTTCTCGCTCCAAATTATTTTTTTACGACTTTTACATAAAACACATATAGATTAAACCACACTTTGTCTTAATGATGGTTAATATTGTGGAGAAAAAGATAAAAAATATATAAAACATGAAAAGCGGATATAAGTGGAATTTTGTTTACTTACGTTTCAGAGCTGTATGAAGTATGCAACTAGCGACATCAACCGGAAGTGCTGTATTCAAAATAAAAGCTTCACATAACGCATAAAATAAGTACATCAAATAATAAGAATAAGAATAAGAATAAGAATAAGAATAAGAAGAATAAGAATAAGAATAAGAAGAAGAAGAAGAAGAAGAAGAAGAAGAAGGCTTGACAAATAAAAAACTTGAACTTATCTAACTTGAACTAAGGTGTCTGGAAACATTAGAATATGGGGGAAAAGTTCGTTTGTGTTCATAATTTAAATCAAAACGTTAAACTGTCATATAATTTATATTCATTACAGATAAAGTGACACATTTCAAGCCTTTCTGATACTGTTTGAATAATAATTTACTCAAACATTAAACACAAAAAAGGCTTGAAATGTGTCATTTTATGTGTAAAAAACATAAAATATATCAGCCTCCTCAGGAAGTACATATGCTCTGGTCTTTCTTGCTCTTTAAGTGTAACACCATCCTGTTGAGAATAAAATGGGTCTATGAGATGTGTAAATCACTGCATTGTGATATATTTACAATTTTACATTAGGGCTGTACATACCAGTCCAGCTGTTTAGGACATGTGTGTTATCCTCTGTAGTGAAGCTAGTTCTGTTTAGGAGCATTTGACATGTGTGTGTGTATATATATATTGGAGTTGCTATCAACTCCATAGCAACCACTTAGCACCACCACAGCAACTACATTTCCTTCAGGAAACACACTTTTCTAGTAAAAGTATTTAATATACTGATTAGAGTGAAGAGAATGTAACAATGCTATTATTTCTAATGATAGAAATACATTTTGTTTTATGTTCAGTATTGTTTATTTACCAGATTTTGTCCACCAACTTCTTATGCAGTTTTCACCTGGGAGATCACAGAAACCATCCAGGTAGACATCAGCAACCAAAACAGAGACCCAAGCAACCAGCAGGGAGGCCTCAGCAACCACCCAGCAATGACCAAGAACCTGTACATGGTGTTGTTTAAGCTGTCCACTCACTCTAAATTTTCTTCAAGAAACACAATTTTGTTAAATATACAGAACACCCTGACTAATATAAAAACATATTGTGTGAAATACCAAACGTGATCCATATTAACTCACACAGAGAGACATGGGCATAATTATTTGGACTTTAATGCAGCTCCATGCAGTTTTACACTCAAGGCATGCTGGGTACATGAGACAGTATAACTGAAGCGCTTTAGTAAGAGATTACAGGAATATATCAGTCAATAAAAACACCCAAACAAAGGGAGTAAATACATAAATATAGAATAAACAGTTTACATCGAGCTTTCTGCATCTCAGCAAAACATAAAACTCTCTGCAGTCTCCTTCACCGTCACTTCCCATAAAAATACCACTCACTGCTTATGTGCACATGATATTAAAGTTAAAAACACAGAGCTTACAGACTGAAAAAGACTTGGACACGTGTATAAAAGCATTTGTATGGATTCCTGCGGAGTCGCAGAGCTTTCCTGAGGTTTGTGTGGTTCTCTTTTACTGATATGAGGATTAAAAACACAACAGAACAGGACACAAACACATACAGACAGAAAACAACAATTAAAAGTCATTTTTCTTTAAAAACAGAATGTTTAAAGAGGTTCTAACATTTAAAAACAATCTCGTAAGTCATTATTGTGTCATACACATGATTACTGCACAAAAACGTTAAGATCATAAATGCTTTTCTGTCCCATTAGTGCTTCAGATCAACACTCCCTTCCCCTGGATCTCTGACTGAGAAAGACTTTCATCAGCTCTGAGGGGGTGTGACTCTGTGTGTGTGTGTGTGTATATGTGTGTGTGTATATGTGTGTGTGTGTTTGAGGTTTACTGGTTGATGAAGCTGCTCCATTAATGGCACCTAAATGTCAGATTTGGGTGTTGTGTGTCTCTTCCCTGTAGAGGTCCTTATGTGTGTCAGCGGATAATAAAACTCACTGTGATTATAAATCACTGCTTAAAGCGACAGTTCAGCAAAACATTACAACTACTAAACACCAGAAACCGACCAGCGGCTGGACCCCCAAGATTACTGCTGTTTACACTGGAGCTAATGTAGCACCCCATCAATTAGCCTGATGTTAAGCTAACATACATACGTGCTTTCTGATGCTGTTACCTATAAACACTGTTATTATAAGTGACCTATTTTATAAATTCATTTTAATGTCATCCAGTCAAATTCTACATTTTAAGACAAGTTTCTAATGTTTTAGACATGCAGTTAGCACTATGCTAATTAGTGTACATAAGCTTACATTACCTGTTAGCTACATTAGCCTCCTAGCTCCAGTTTAAAACTATCATCTAGCAAACTTAGGGGTCCAAGCACTGCACAATTGGACTATATTTGAGGTCAGAAGGAGAATTTATTTAATTTTTCACTAAACTATCGCTTTTCTCTCTCTCTCTCTTCTCTGGGTGGACATGATTAGCGTGGGTACCTGTGGGCAGGTGTCGTTTGTGCAGCGGCCAGAGATGCTAAATTCGACAATATATACATACTTAAGACTTTTACAGTTAAGCACCCTCAAAGGTTTTAAAGTGTTTATTTTATGCTGAGATGTTTATTCTTTATTTTTATTGTTAAGATGCTGTTATTACTGTACTGAAAGTACCACTGTTAGTACTTTGTGATTGTTCTTATTGCCAAATATTATTTTGTAGTTCTTCTGAAAAATATGAGAATCTGGTGAAACCTTCACTGGTGTTTATAATTTAAGTCTAAAACTCACATATTTTATATTTATGACAAAGTTTTTATTTTGTTTGTGTGGATCAGTCTGATTTATAGCTCGTGAAAAATAGAATCTCAGATTATTAGAATATTTCATTTGGAGTTTAATTAAATGACTATTCAAACAGTATCAACATTAAAACAGACTTGAAATATGTCACTTCATGTGTCATGAATATAAAATGTGTTTACATTTTCTACATTCAATTATGAACACAATTGAACTTTTCACCATATTCTTATTCTTGTAAATAATAATAATAATAATAATAATAATAATAATAATAATAATAATAATCCCTTTTTTCAATAACTTACCATATTAAATATGAAACCTGATCAGCTATCACATGCAGACATTTTCTGATTATAAAATAACTTTTATAGATTTTAAATTTTAAAGAGGAAAATTTATGTTGATGTTAATAATGCATTGTGTGCAGTAGTAATGTAACATTAATGAAAAGTAGATTAACATGTTTTCGTCATGCAGAAGTGTAGTTTAGCTAACAGTGTGTGTCTGTAGATCTCTGTACTGTAGCGTTCTGTACAAAAACAGCTTAAAATACGACACAGAGCTAAACCACACTGAACAATTCAACACAAGCTATAAATAACTACCACAGCAACTTACCATCAGTTCAGGCTAAACTCAAGTTAGCTTAGCTTTCATTATAACAAATGTCCTAAATTAGCCCAAACCTGTGATATTATGAGTCTAATATTTACTCTTTATTGGGTGTTTTAATATGGTAACTTATTGTTAATCAGTCTTTTAAAAAGGCCGGACTACAGCCAGTGCACCATTTGTGTTGTTTTCTCACATTTAAGGCCATTACACACCAAACGTGATACAAACTAACAACCTGAAATATTCAGATTTTACAGCATCAACCAGCACCTTTCAGACCAAACATAGCTGTGTTTTACACTGTTTGTCCACATTGTTGAAAAGGTTAATCACAGAAAAATAAGTAAAAAACTGAGCTCGTCTCCTTTAAGATGGAGAGTCTGAGGTAAGAAAACACATCCGGACAAAAGTGATGCTGGATATGTTCATCTTACTGAACTTTATCTAAAAGTTCATAATCAGGCCGTCACCTGTCTTTCCTAGAGTAGAAACTAGAGATACTAATATTTCACGTGTGAGAGAATAATCAGTAATTAATAACTGATAGTGATGCTGATGTACTAATAATTTAAACTATTTTAATGATTTTGGTGCTGCAGCAAAAACTGTACAAAACTGTACATTACAGCTATCAGCACTTATTACAGGTCCAGAAGAGGGCGCTGTGCGGTCCAGAAGAAGGGACATGTCCCCCACTGTGCAAAATAAAGGACTGATACTGATAACAATAACAGTTTTGTTTTTTCATTTTTTATGATTTTACTGATATTCCTGAACATTCCGGAACATGAACATTCCTCTGAGTGACTCCGCAGTCCGAGGACGACAAAAAACACCTGACTTTTCACTGCCTCAACATCACGTTTGGTGTGTAGCCAACTTCCGTATTCAGATGATGTTATGTTCTGTGTGTGTAAAGGCTTTTGTCTCTCGCTCTATCTCTACATCACCTGACCACATGGCAAACCCCGCCTCCAACAGAGAGGTAACCCAGCAACCGCAAATCGTGTCCACCGTCCCTGCTCTCAATATAGGAGGCAGAGCCCTCGCTCCACCCCCCCCAGCTCCACACCGCTCCTCTATGAGGACGGCCCGGCCCCATTGGCCCCGCCCATGTTGGCCCCGCCCCCCTGATCCAAATTGTTGGGTTTGATTGGCGGGTGCTGGTGCTGCAGGGCATGGCGCTCCAGCAGTGTGCGGTGTGTGAAGGCTCTGTGACACACGCTGCAGGAGAACGTGCGTTCCACGCGGTGAGTGCGCATGTGCACGTTCAGAGAACTCTTCTGAGTGAAGCGCTTGGAACAGACGGAACACTGGAACGCACGGACCCCCGTGTGAACCACCATGTGCTTCAGGAGGTAATCACGCAGAGAGAAGGAGCGCCAGCAGATACTGCACTGATGAGGCTTCTGACCTAAACAAACAGTAAACAAATAAACAATACAATAAAGAATATTATTTACTGATGAGGGTTCTGACCTAAACAAATAATAAACAAATACACAACACAATAATAAACAATAGTTGTGTGTACCTGAATGTATAAACATGTGTTTACTGTAGTTCTTGCGAGATCTCAGGGACTTCCCGCAGTGGCTGCAGTCAAAACTCGTCTCTGAACTCTGGGCCGTAAAACTCGGACCTGCGATGCATGCTGTGGCCGGAGGAGGCGGGGCTGGGGTCAGAGGGGCAGGGGGCGGAGCCTGCTGACACGTCTCTGCCATGCTATCAATCACCATAGGACCACCCACAAAGAAGGAGGAGGGCTGTGATTCACTGACGGGATACTGAAAGAGCATCTGCAGGAAAGAAACCCGGAGTTAATATCGTAGACTTTCAGATCCGACTTTAATCGCTGAGGTTCTGACCTTCTTTTCACCTCATTTACATATTTACATTTTATTTACTGAAACCAGCCACAACATGAATACCAGATCACAGAGGAAGTGAATAGCACTGCTTCTCATGATCCATGTGAAGGCTGTACAGGCGGTCCAGTTTGATTCTTTACCTGAATAACATTAATACTAATGATGATCTGCTGCTGAAATGGTGATTAAATAAATCAGTTAGATTGACCGAGTTATAGGTGGACGAGCTTTCACAACGTGGAGTGTAAGGTTCAGGTGTGTTGGGATGCTGGTGGTGGACATTTTCTGCACATGTTGTAACATCAGATTGAGGTTTACTTTATCCACGTTTTATCACCAGATCTTAATTAAATTGGCCTGAAAAAGCCAATTTACTGTTATTTGTAATCTTCTTCTTCTTCTTCTTCTTATTATTCTATTCACAAAATTTGAACAACTACTCCTCCTAGGGCTTTTCACGTGGAACCACGAAACTCAGCAGGAACGTCAGACCTATAGCCGACCAGGTTGCTTATTACTATTGAGTTTATTCACCATCGTTTACTGGGTTTAAGGGGTCAACTTCACGTTATTACAGCCTGTCACTTCCTCTTTAATGAGACCAAACCACTAAAACAATTACAGAAAATTAGATTAGCTGAAATAACATTAGTGCTGTATTATTATTAATAAACACACCTGATTGTTGATGCTGTGAGAGGAAGTGGGAGGAGACAGTGGTTTGTTGCCACGGGAACGCGGGTTTGAGACCAGAGTCTGAGATGTGTCTGCCTGAGGCCAAAAACCTCCAGCGAACACGGACTGTTCTTCATAAAACCCCCCCTACAAAATACAAACA
Organism: Crenuchus spilurus; assembly: GCA_036984385.1. Classification (NCBI taxonomy): domain Eukaryota; kingdom Metazoa; phylum Chordata; class Actinopteri; order Characiformes; family Crenuchidae; genus Crenuchus; species Crenuchus spilurus. Next base: position 15,935 of record BRDA01002407.1, read on the forward strand.
CAGCCATCAGACCTCAGATCTTAATTCTGCTCTCAGCACCTTCAGGAACCACAACCTTCAGGAACCTGCCCTAAACATATAAACACAGATCACAACATCAGCATCTAAATATAGCTCCTCCATTCAGCTTTTCCTTCAAAGCCCCGCCCCTAAATATAGCTCCTCAATTCAGCTCTCTTCCAAGCCCCGCCCCTAAATATAGCTCGTCCATTCAGCTTTCTCTTCAAAGCCCCGCCCCTAAATATAGCTCCTTCATTCAGCTTTCTCTTCAAAGCTCCACCCCTAAATATAACTCCTCCATTCAGCTTTCTCTTCTAAGCCCCGCTCCTAAATATAGCTCGTCCATTCAGCTTTCTCTTCAAAGCTCTGCCCCTAAATATAGCTCCTCCATTCAGCTTTCTCTTCAAAGCCCCGCCCCTAAATATAGCTCCTTCATTCAGCTTTCTCTTCAAAGCTCCGCCCCTAAATATAGCTCCTCCATTCAACTTTCTCTTCAAAGCCCCGCCCCTAAATATAGCTCCTCCATTCAGCTTTCTCTTCAAAGCTCCGCCCCTAAATATAGCTCCTCCATTCAGCTTTCTCTTCTAAGCTCCGCCCCTAAGTATAGTTCCTCCATTCAGTTTTCTCTCCATCCTTAACCTAACACACCTGATCCAGGTAAGTACTGCCTTGCTGATTAGCTGAAGGAGGTGTGATACCTACAGGACGGTAGATCTCTAGGAAGAAGTCCGGTGACCATTGATCTACATTCTTAATCAGAGTTCTCTAAACCTTCAGTCTGTGGACAACCCACTCTACTAGACAAGATTAATAATCAGTGCCACAATGCCGAGGACTTACCTGTGTTACCTGTCCATATGTAGGCTGGTGCGGGTTCTCATGTGCATCACGTCTGTCCTCCAGATCAAACAGATTCTCACCTTCCTGAACACCTTCATCTTTAACCACAACCTGCTCACCTCCCATCACCTATACACGCAAGATACAAAACATTAAAACTATAGACTGGCAAAACCATCCCCCAGAACTCAACACAAATGCTTAGCCTCATAAGACTCACCCTCATTTCACACCAGAGCTACTAATACTAATACTAATACTGCTAATGTACTTTAACACTATTATATAACACAACTACTCACACTGTAGCTACTACTGCTAATGTACTTTATCACTATTATATAACATCACCTACTCACACTGTAGCTACTACTGCTAATGTACTTTAACACTAGTATATAACACCAACTACTCACACTGTAACTACTACTGCTAATGTACTTTAA
>BRDA01002409.1:0-35000 GCA_036984385.1 Crenuchus spilurus
TGCTGGAGATGTTAAACACTGTGTCCATTCACTGTCACTCTATTTAACACACCTACTTTGTTGGTCCACCTTGCAGTACCAGTGCTAGGCATGTGGTTGCCCTAAGCACAAATGCTTTGTGTGCCCCCATCCTGGCTCCCTCCAGCATGCATGTATCTGTCTCACACAGTGTCCTGCCTTAATGACTACCATCATGCCCATCGTCATGAAGTGCTTCAAGACCCTGTTTGCGTACCATTTCAACTGCTCTACGGACGATGCCATACCCACCTGGCACTCCGTCACCTGGACAAGAAGGACACATATATGTTAGAATGCTGTTTATAGACTTCAGCTCTCAGCATCATTCCTCAGCACTTGATAGGAAAAATTAGCCCACTGGGACTGTCCAACCCTCTCCGAAACTGGATCCTGGACTTCCTGACTCGGAGACCTCAGTCTGTCAGAATCGGTACAAACACCTCCAGCACCACCACACTGAGCACTGGAGCTCCTCAGGGCTGCATGCTCAGACCACTGCTGTTCACACTTCAAAAGAGACCACTGATCATTAAGGGCTCCTCCGTGGAGATTGTTGGAAGGACCAAATTCCTTGTTCAGCTGGCTGAGAATCTCTTCGATACCTCAACACCAGCTCCATAAGTATGAAAACCCAATAGCATCTCTACTATTCCTATCCCAGCTTTGTGCAGGTCTACAATATTGTGCCTAGTGTCCTTAGACACTCTTTGGTCTTGGCCATGGTTGAGAGGTTGGAATGTGACTGACTGAGTGTGGGGACGTGTCTTTTATAACAAGAAACGGGTAACAAGTTCAAACCGGTGCAGTTAATACAGGTAATGAGTGTAGAATAGGGGCTTCTTAAAGAAAAACAAACAGGTCTGTGAGAGCCAGAATTCTCACTGGTTGGTAGGTGATGAAATACTTATTTCATACAATAAAATGTTAATGTATAATTAAAAAAAATCATACAATGTGATTTTCTGAATTTTTGTATTCTGTATCTCACAGTTGAAGTCTACCTATGATAAAAAAATACATCTCCATTCATTAGGTGGGAAAACTTTTTAAAAAACATTTTTTCCCCACTGTAACTGAAATGACAATAAAAGCCTCTTAAACTTGAACTCCATCAACTCTGAAACAGATAGTCGGATAGGCAGCAGGTATCACATTTGAGACACAGCCACAGGTTCAGGACTTTCAGAAACGAACCATTTTATACTGTACAGGAGGGTTAGCAGCTGAGCTAATGTTAGCTGATATTGTTTACTGTGTCAGGCTGTGTCTCAATCTGAATCTCTCTGCTGCAGAGGCAGCACTGAGATAAAAGCACATGTACCTGTTTAAAACGCATCAGTACACACACACACACACACACACACACACACACACACACATCACTGCTGACTCCAACACTGAGCTTTAACTACAGACTTTGTAAACATTAGATTAGGACTAAGCTCAGAATACAGCCTCAGTAGTCAGCACTGCTTATTCAGACACAGCCCATATTATAGTCTGTTATTATTGTACTCTTCATCATTCACTCTTATTGTACTGAAATGACAATAAAAGCCTCTTAAACTTGAACTCCATCAGCTCTGAAACACACAAACGCACCACCACCACATCAGTGTCACTGAGAATGATCCACCTGGACTGTTGCGTGCCTAATGAAGTGGCCAGTGAGTACTTTTATAGCATGTAGCACATACTCTTATCCAGAGCACTTACAATCATGTTTCATTTGCAGGTGACTGTTCAGTTAAGAGTCTAGTCTGAGGACCATTATTGGTTCAGTGTGCTGTTATTGATATATCTCTCTGTCTGTCTCTGTCTATGTCTCTCAGGGCTTTGCAGTAAGATGTCTGTGGTCCTGTTTGCCTCAGTAGTGCGGGTGAGGGATGGCCTGCCTCTCTCTGCCTCCACAGACTATGAGCAGGACAGGGGGCTGCAGGAGACTAAGAAGCACCTCAAGGGCCTGTCGAAAAAACTGGGCCAGTTTCCTGACCGCTGCTGTCTGAGAACTGGACAGTACAATGTGATGTAAGTGTTAAAAATGACATCCAATCACCACCTCAGCTGCTCGTTAATGCACATATCTAATCAGCCAATCATGTGGCAGCAACTAGGTGAATTTAGTTAAAATGGTCACCTGCTGTTCAAACCGAGCATAAGAATGGGGAAGAAAAGTGATTTTAAGTGACTTTGCTTATGGGTGGCATGGTCAGCGCTGAGGTCTTGGGTTTGAGTCCTCGTCAGTGGAGTTTGTTGTGCAGGGGTTTCCTCCCACAGTCCAAACACACAAGCTCAGGGTGAACTGGTTACTCTAACTGTCCTAGTGTGAGTGTGTGTATGTTTGTGTGTGTGTGTGTGTGTGTGTGTGTGTGCCCAGTGATAGATTGGCACCTTGCCCTGGTTACAGTGAATTAGTGTAATGCCCTTCCTAGTGAAGGAAAAGGCTTGAAATCCATAAAAATATATGACTGTTTACCTTTTTGAATGAAATGATGAGCAGAAATGACCTTTTTCATCTTATTCTCATGTTTAGAGATGCATTAGTGCCTCTTTGTTCCTCTGCCAGTCAACAAGAGCTTCACATTGAACTGTACAGTGTATTAATTGTAAATATTTGTAAATATTCTGCAGCCTGAGTCGTGATGAAGTACAAAAATGAAAGACTTTTTGGAATGTCACCAAAACCATTACGTTTGATGGTCTTTTAAAGCTCTCTAAGAGTTTGCAGAATTGCTTTATTATTATTATCTGAAGGCGGTTTGACTGACTCACACAGCATAATAAGACCTCAAGCTTCTCAGACTTTATTTGCGAGTGACTTTAATGGAAAACAATAAGAAGTTCTCTGACATCTCTTCTGCTAAACTGTGTCTGGGAACAAAGTGAAGAAAGTCTTGAAAGGGAGGAAGGTGGAGCAGCTGCACATCATTTAAATCAGCAGCTAATCCAATTCAGCATTTAAAGTGGTCTTTGGGCAGGGCCTAACGCAGATGTATGGCTCCTGCGAGGGCCTCGGGGGCAGCCGTTCTGAAGACTGGCACTCCAGGCGGCTGCTATTCATCACCACAAACTTCATAAGCAGCCACAAACGAGTCAAACCCTCCCCCTCCTTCTTCTTCTTCAGGGGTGTGAGTCATGGGATTGTTTGATCTCTCAGGAGAGACCTTAATGTAGAGAGATGCAGTGACAAATCCTGCCCTGCTTCCTGAGAGGCTGTCAGGCTGCCTGCACTTAAGAGCTGAGTAATTGTAGCCGTGTGAGTAATTGATGAACAGATCGCTGTGGAGAGGCGTGTTTCTCAGACGTGTGGATATGAACACTTTTAACTTGTTTAGAGTTTTGAGGAAAGAAAAGCTGCTGAAGTTTCTGTGACCTTGTTTAATTTCTCTCACGCATTGAAGATCCTGACGAGCTGCAGTTTTCTCAGCCTGGTTATCTACACTTGACCTGTGCTGTGTGCAAAAGTCTTGGGACACCTGCTCATTCATTGTTTCTTCTGAAATCAAAAGTATTAAAGAGTTTACCTGCTTTAGTCTCAACTCCTCCAAGTCATCCCAAAGGTACTGAGCAGAGATCCTAGTCCCACAATGCTGGGGGGCTTTATATCTCTCTAGCCCACACCTGGCATAAGACATGGTGCCAAAAAGTTGATGTTTAGTTCTTTTATAACAAACCTTGACATGAAATCATCATCATTATTTATTTCCTATGTGAGTGGTCATAATGTTTTGGCTTGTTGTGTAGTTAAAGTGAGGCCGCATATAAAAAGTCTAGAAAATAAATGACGCTGAGCTGAACTGAGAGTGAATTCATGTTGCTGATGTTTATTCTGCAGTTTCACGAGTTCTCTGGGAGTCGGATACATGATGGTCTGCACTGAGAATTATCCCAATGTGTTGGCGTTCTGCTTCCTGGATGAGCTGCTGAAGGAGTTCATTGTTACGTACGACAGCAAGCGCATCAACGGCGCCGTCAGGCCGTACTCCTTCATCGAGTTTGGTGAGTTTCCTGCAGACATGAGCTGTGACTTCAGAAATTTTATAACACAGAGAAGAAAAAGCTGTTAATATACATCCATTCCTGCATTTCACTTTCCACAAAAGTCAGTATTGGGGAGTTTAGGGCTACTAATGAGGTAATAAATAAATAATGATGTGGTGTTTGTAATGATTTGGCCTTTGAGGATCTTCAGTTTAAGAAAATTGTGAGAAAATGTTTAGAACAACGTTCCTCTAAGAAAGACTGTAATTAAAATATTCCTCATAATGTCATTAAACTATTCAAGGAATCTGGAGGAATTTCACTCCACACAGATTCACACTCGGACCATTATTTAGTTTTGGCCTGTGTGTTGTGTTTGAGTCTTTCTCTCACTTTAGTCGTGTCTTTCAGAATCAGAATATCTTTATTGTCACTATACCAGGTATAACAAAATTAAGGTGCCATACTTTGCGGTGTTGCAGACAAAAATTTAAAGAAACTAAAATAAAAAAAGATAAATATAATAAAAGAAAACAGTAACAGAAACTTTGGTTTCTTTGTTGGTGTTTATTTGAGCTTGTTTAGCTGAATTTGTTAATTGTGTGTTTCTGACAGACAACTTCATTCAGAAGACAAAGCAGCGCTACAACAGCCCTCGCTCTCTCTCCACAAAGATCAATTTGGCTGATATGCAGACTGAGATCAAATTGAGACCACCGTACCATCTCTCTCCCGAAGACCTGTACTCCGTCAATGGCTTCTCCCCTAACACCACCTCCAAATATAAAGGCATAGGTACTCACTCTCATCACTCACTGTAGTCAGCATGCTGACACACCTGGTGTGTCATACATGATAATTATTAGAAATGTTGCATATTTAGAGTTATTCCCTTAACAGTGCTGGCTGTGATGGTGTCTGTGGTGCTGTGTACGATGCTGTCTGTAAAGATGTTTAAATAAGACATAATGTATGTAATAACACAAATATTATAAAGCATCAGTATTCCCTGATCAGGTGTTAGAATGGTGTGAGCGTGGTCAGTAAACATGTGATTGACAGCCCTGTATCTCTGATTCATTGGAAAGCTGAAGTCCAAAATTCACCATAAATCAGTGTTGCAGTGTAAAATCTGGAGCTCAGCTCCTAAAAACTGTGTATCTGCTCAGACGGAGTTACAGACAACTGATGGTTTATGCTTCACAAAGAACTGCAGAGAACCTAAATAACCACAATAAACACTCTTACCGGGAGAATAAAGAGAGATGTTTCCATTACAAATTCATGATGTCAAAATAAGAGTCCCCTACCATTTTCAAACGGAAGCACTCACAGAAGAAAATGTCCTGAACACTGTGTTAATATACACATTTAAATGTACAGTACATATACACACATACAAAGACAGCACTTACCTCCTTCACTCATGCAGCATGTTTTGGGTCATGGGAGAGGCAAACCATGTCAGCCTTGTGATTGGTTAGAGGTCTGCTTACATATGCAGGACATACTTTTACATGGAAAGAGCAGAAATTATGGTGAAATATATTTATTAGACTTTGGGATCATTTAATAAGACTTTGTATATTTAATATTTGTATATTTATATTTGATTTTGATTAATTTCATTAGAAATAAAACTGATTTTAGTCTTTAAGCTTCAAATGTGACAAACACTGCATGCATACAATATTATTATTTTATTATTATTATTATTATTATTTGTTGCAATTATAATGTATTATGCATTAATTAATTCTAAGTAGTAATTTATTATAATTTATTATTATTTTATTATTATTATTATTAAAAGATGATGATGATGATGATGATGATGATTAAAATATTATTATTATTATTATTATTATTATTATTATATTGGCCAGTGCAATATAATTTAAAAGCAAAAGCATTTCTGTTTGTAATATGATGCTCTGTGTCAGAATAGTATCAGTGTCTGAGGGAAAAGCTCATTCTGTCTGATTATTGTCTGGAAATGTGTCATCATGTCATTGTAGTGCAGTGTTTCTTCCTGATTTTGTGGTATTTGTTTTGACCTGCAGCTCCTAATCAGATGTTGGAGCCTGTCACCCTGTCAGGCGTTGTGGCTTGTGTCCTCAGTCTTCTGTGCGCTGCTCTCAATTTGCTGCGTGGAGTCCATGCCATTGAGAGCATCCTACAGGTAAACATTTCCAGATGCTCTCAGGATTGATTTAGATGTGTGCAAATGCAGGGGAGTCTCTGGTGTTTTAGGTCACTGTGTTGTGTAAAGTGTAACATTTTAATTAATGTGTAACTACAGTGAAGTGTAATTACTGTGATTACAGTATAACTCTGTTGTGTAGGTGCTTCTGTGTTGCTGTGTTAAACAGTTGCGCATTGCAGTTGATGATCCAGCTCTTCCGTCTTCAGCAGCTTAATGCATCTAACCATTTAGCTCAGGATTTCCTGCTCTAATTCGTCCATGCAGCATAATTCCTTAATGCAGCACCCTGACTCCTGTTTTTTCTGCTTTATCCGCAGAACCAGGACGAAGACTTTAATTACGTAATTGCCTTTTTCCTGGGGACAGCAGCCTGTCTTTATCAGGTAAGAGGGAGCCGTCCATCAGGCGCACCGGTGACTTACTGCCTGCTTGTCAGCCTCAGTTTCCATCAGCAGAGAGGGTGGCAGGTCAAACCCCTCCCTAAAGCTAAGGCAGTACTGATACTGTGACACCTGAGACATTCCCACCCTCTTATACAGTGGATATAAAGCCCCTGTTAGAATGCCAGGCTTTTGTCATTTAAACATGTTCTATCTTTAATGTCACGGAATCTCTCTCTGAAATCATTTAGAGAGGAAAAAATAACAAAAACTAAAATAATGTGGTAGCATAAATATGGACATAAATATGCTTATATAGCATCAAAGGGATCTCACTGTTTAAAGACATCAGTCAGGAGAAGACAAACGTGTGACAACGATCTCTTATTCTTCATATGGCTGGTCTGTGGGGGGGCAAGACTGAAGCATTTTCTTACTAAGAAAAACATCCAAGCTCAGCTGTGTTTTGCCAAAATCATGTGGAAAACATGTTCTGGTCTGATGAGACCAAGGTTGAACATTTTGGCCAGAATCCCAAAAGGTGTGAAGCATCTGGATCCCACAGTGAAGCATGGTGGAGGCAGCATTATGCTTCGGGGCTGTTTTTCTGCAGCTGAATCTGTGTTTTTATTCAAGGTGGAGGGAATTCTGAATAGTCCCAAACAGTCAATTTCAGCACAAAACCTTCAGGCTTCTGTTAAAAAGATAAAGATGAAGAAGAATTTCACCTTTCAGCACAAAGACGACCCAAAACATACCATCCAAGATGTGCCATGCCGATAAGACTCCTACTCAAAAAGTCTGAATACCATCACAAATTCACTTCAACACAGTATTAGTTGAAAAGTTTAACCACATTATTTTTATTTTTCCACCATAAAGGACTTTAGTTTTCAGTGGAATTGTGCAGATCAGGTCACATTAAAGGTGAAAAAAGTTGTGAAATGATTAATCTTGGTCCGATTTTTTACACATTATGCATTTAAAATGTGGACTTTTATAGTCACTGTTTATAGAAGTGACAGCCTTTGCTGGGAATTCCAAGGACATTTTTCTTAGTCTAAAGTTTCTCCTGCTCAGTAAAGTCAGTGCCTCAGGGTGGTCAGGTGTGCCCTACAGGTACGTTTCTTACCCGCCTTCAGAAGCCAAAGTCCAGCGTGTTCTGAGAGTGCAGTCTGGCCACAGTCTGACTGAGAGATATGGATTATTATGCTCCTCTGTCTTGTGTCCCTGCAGCACACCACAGTGCATACTTATGACAGAATTGATTTGGTTGCATTGTTCTATGAGGACATTGAGGTTCTCATCAATGCTGCACGATCAATACAGAGAACAGATACAGTGACAGCTTACATTTACGCTGGACTGTGCCGGCCTTCTAAAGCTGCTGTTGTCTGATAAGGAGGAGATCATTTAACCCAGTCTAGTCCACCGTTCATCATTTTTATTAGCTCATTAAATAATAATTAGCTCTTTTGTAAAATTACACAGTTGCTGTTTTCACAAAGACGTCTTTATCTGAGAAAATGTCTTATTTGGTTAAATGATCCATAGCTGCTGTTGAAAATGTTTGTTTACTGTTTCCAGACTCAGTCTGAGGAGAAACTGATTCTTGCTTTTGTTGTTGAGATGTTCAGAGAGTGACGCTGCTGTATCTGTGTCTCCCTGCAGTGTTACTTATTTGCTTATTTCTCTGTGTGGAGGAACATCAAGTCATTTCTGGCCTTTGCTCTGATCTGCTTGTGCAACATGTACCTGTATGAACTGCGCAACGTCTGGCAGATCCTCTTCCACGTGACTGTGGGGGCTTTCATCACCCTGCAGATCCGCCTGAGACAGCCACAGGGCAAAGCTCCAGACTACAACGTCTGACATCCCAAAGCCCGGCTCCGCCGACAGAACCTGTCACTTACAGCTGCAGTCCAACTCAGGACACAGAGTGACCATTAAGTTTAAGGACCATTTGGAGGTGGACGTGGGGACAGTGGAAGACCTGTAGTTCACTAACTGCTATGTGAGCTTTTTGTTTCCTCATCTTCAGCTGTTCACAGAACTTTGCATCTAAGATTACAGATTTGAGCACGTAGGTATTTATTTATATTTAGTTTGACAGTCGTGTTTATAAAAGCTGGAGATTTGAGTATGAAAGCATCTTCTGAAGCTCCAGCTGCCGTTTAGATTATGACCAATAGAGATGATCCAGATTAACATGAACAGTCCAGATGTTTTGGTGTAAAGAGACACAGATCATCAACAAACATCATCTTATATACCAGAGAAACGAGACGAGACGGCCCTTCCTGTCAGACATGTTTCCTTTTGTTGTCTTATCCCTTCACACACACACACCTCATAAAACTTGTGTGTTATATATTGCATATACTTCCAGGCTTCTGTCATCAGTCATTCAGACCCTTGAAGCACTTTCAGACGTGTGTGTGTGTGTACTCTGCTGCCTGCAGCTTTGCTGTCTGCTGATGGATTCCTCTCCTCCAGCAGAGGAGTGGCCTTCTGATATATGGACTGATATATAGACTTTTTGCCACCTGAGGCTCTCTGCTGCCTCACTGCCTCTACTGGTGTACATCAGCACCAGCAAGCTGACCCCCAAACAGTCCAGCGAGTGGCTCTGTTCACGCACCTTTCTGTCTTTGCAGTCTTGATTGCTGTCGAGAAATAACGTGTGACAGAAGATCAATAAGACGTTTGTGAATCTGTAGGACTCTCAGTAAAGGCAGCTTTGACTGAATGTTTGGTGCCATTTCAGTATTTTATCTTCAGTAACTGCCCGTGCCCTTCACTTTAGGTAGTAATCTGGTGTGTCCGGTGAATTTAATGAGCAGATGTTCTTCTGTAAGTCCATAAAGCTTTTAAAACTTTAGGAAACTGTAAAAGTGACATTATTTCCAAATAAAGTTGACTGAGCATTAATAACTGTTTTGAGCTGAAAGTTAATGAGTGACCTTTGCTGTTTGAGGTCCCGTGAAGCTGAAAGTTCTAGAAGTGTTCTGACTCCTGTTCAGTAACGTTGATGAAGAACCTGTGAAATGTGTGTATGTACATAATCCTGGACCTGCTGGAGTCACACGAGCTTCAGAAGCCTGAGGTGACAGAATGTCTTTTCATTGTTAAAAGTGTATGAAAGTGAGACTTTGCTGCTATAGATGAGAGTTTGTGCCCACAGGCAGGAGGCAGTTCTGCATTCACACTCGTTAGCCTAGCAGGCAGAACGGGGTGCCAGGAAAGCTGCACACTGTGTGGGTACTAATTGAGTCCAAAAGTAATGTTTCTTCTACAAATACTCCTATGACTTACTGTAGTCAGATATTCAGTGTATAGTCAGATATTCAGATCAACAAGCCACTGTCAGGACACAAATGGGACAAACGGGTTCAACATGGCCAAAGGAGCTAGACAAGGGTGTCCTCTGTCAGCATAGTTGTTTAACCTGGACATTGAAGTCATAATGAGAAACAAGACTGCAGGAGGGTGACTGAGGGTTCAAGATCAGTAGAAGAAACATCAATAACCTGCAATATGCAGATGAGTCGACACTCGCAGCCGAACATCCGGACAACCTGAAGGTCCTTTATAAGCTTAAAGAACAGAGTGAAAAGATGGGACTTCAGCTGAATATGAAGAAGACGAAGCCCTAACTTTAGCACTGACTGAGAGAATAAAGAAGTGTTGGACAGCTTTTATTAACACCAGAACCAGTCTGACACTCAGCAGAACAAGGAACTGGAGATCTCGTCTCTTTAAACACAGACTACAACAGTTCCAGACTGTGGTCTCTGTGGTTCTTTAGCTGGACAATAAAAACCTGAACAGAACTTTGGTGAGACTTTTTTGAGAGAATTTGAACAGATTAATGGATCCTGGACCAAATCAAAGCTCAGATATTTACAGTTGAATAGAGAGTTCTGCTGGAACAGTTGAAGATAAAAGAGGAAGAGGAGCAACAAGATGGATGGATACAATCAGAGGAGTCATGAACGATCCCTAAAGACCCAAACAGTAGACTAGATGTTCTGGAGAAACACCAGCAGTTCACAGAGGTGAAGTATACAGATGTTCTGGTATGTAGTCATACATCAACACTCAGAATATCATTACGTTTAGACCAAAGTCAACACCTACCAGGAGATTTTAGAGCACTTCATGCTTCCATCTGCTGACAAGCTTTATGGAGATGCCCAGCAGCTGCCCACAGTGCCAACTGACCATCATATTACTGTGACTGACTGAGCAGCTGATGAGCTGCTATTCTGTACAGTGTGCTGTTTTATGCTGAGCTGTACTTCAGTGATTCTCTTTAATAATAATAATAAATAATAGTAATAATAATAATAATAATAGTAATAATAATAGTAATAATAATAGAAGTAATAATAATAGGCGTGACTGGTCGTGTGTGTGTGTTATTAGAAACACTCATTTCCTGCACAGCAGTGTGACTAATGAGGCTAATGCTGCAGGTCTGCTCTTGTCATGCTCACTGCACTAACACAGCCTGGGTTTGTTCTGATTATGGCCCATTTGGACTTATTTGTACGCAAATGCAAGACAGACGTCAGCATGTGCGCAGTTTGGGTGACTCTGACATACCTCAGGTTATTTTTTCTCCAGGTGTGACTGAACTCATTTCATGCTGGTGGGTGGCAGGAAACTTAGGTCTGCTCCAGAAGTTTCGAGTAGCTCTGATGATTAAATTCTGCTCTTGAGTCAGACATCTGGACCTGTGTATTGATCTGATCCAAGGACAGCATCCCCTTGTCCAGACAATAAGACTGGTCAGTCCATGAATATGAGTTTGATTGAAACTCTGTTTCTGACCTTTTGATGGTTATCTGACATTAGACTGAAATCTTACAGCCCGGCTCTCCTGGACAAAAGACCTAATTTGGCCTATAATATCAGGCCCGGGCCCATTTTAATGTCAATGAGATGCTCTTTTCATGCTCAGCACAAAGGCCTTTTCTTTCCTGAAGAATGAGCCTTAAAGGTTCCTATAATAGCATGATTCAGCCTCAGCTGACTGAACCGAATGCACTCAGCGGTCAATTTCAAGTGCAATCAAACCTTTCTCTTCACTTAACAACGAGCAGCCAGATTTCACAGTCACAGCATCAGAGTGTATTCACGGAATGTCCTGAAGTCAGCTTCATTTACACTGGCAGTGTGTGAGCATCCTGAAGCCCAGAGACTCTGCAGGACTGATTAGTAATAATTAGCTACATGTCTAGTATAAAACAGCTTAATAATTCAGATTAAAGTCTGTTACTGACTATATGACCTGACTGGAGGTGAGAAAGTGCACTGCTGCCCCCTGCTGGACATCTCAGGAACTACAAACAAAAAAAATACAATCTGACAAAAAGCTATTCACCAAATCTACTTTTTGCCCCACTGTGAACATCGACTACCAGCTATTCTTCATAGTTCACTTTATTTACATTACACAGACATTTCAGTTTCTGTTAACTGCTGTTCAAACACTAGCAAAACAAACACTCATGTCTCACTTTGTGTAATAAATATAAAACATTTTCTTAAATGTGCAAAAATCATCTTTAATCAGTCCATCCATCTATGTTCCTCTTAATCCTGATCAGGGCTGCCGTGAGGCACAGAGCCTGGCATTTACACATCTTCTCTAACCCCAGGACAGAGTGCCAGTCCAACACTGGGCACTTAAGTCTAGTTTAAGTCTCATATCTCTGATTTAGAGAATAATGTAGACTTTGGGTGTTTAAATCACCTGAACTGGCCCTTTCGTACATCTCGGAGATGTTCTACACGTGTTTCTGTGGATCAGATGCTGTAATGTGTCCTGCGAGTCAAAGAGAAACTGACCAGGGATTCTGTGCTCTTTCAGTTCACCTCACTGACCTCGTTACCTTTGCCAGACTAAAGACTTACCTGTAGTATCTCGTTTGTTTGACTCGTTATGTCTGTAAAATGTGTGTGTGCTAAATAAACACATTTAACCTGTTTACAGGTAAACATTTCTCAGCTGCTAGTCTTGTGAGATCATTTTACTTAACGGCACTTACACAGAAGATCACTAAAGTCTGCTTAACCTAAACACACCAAACGTCTGCAGATGTTTGTAAATGTGGTGTTCAGTGAAGATAAACTCGTTTCTTTATTGATTTCAGGAACATCTGAGCATTGAAGTGATTTATTTGAATGTAAGAAAAGGAATAATGTCATGTTTGATGGCAGATAAGGAACAGATGAGCTGTGAAATCTCAGGAATATGTTACACTAAAGATGATCAAATGACACACATACAGCTTCAGCACCGGGAAGTCTAACAGAACATTGTTTAGAGAGTCAACACTGTCTCACTGCTGTAGATCTGTAAGACCTTTCAGCTGAGCAGAGGAGATCATTAACCATATTAACCCAAACATCTCAAACTACAAACATCAGAACATAAAAGAGTAAAAAACGCTGATGTCAGCGGACTGTCTGCATGTAAACTATATGCACAGTTGAAGTTTTTATACAAATTAAGAGACTTTAAACAGATGAAGCAGAAAAATAATAAATCTTACATCAAAAAATAGAATATTTGTGTTCATAATTTAAACTAATTTTATATTACATATAAAGTCACATTTCAGTGTTTTAATGTTGATCAGTCTGACTTACAGCTCATCAGCTGCTCAGTCAGTAATATGATGGTCAGTTGGCACTGTGGGCAGCTGCTGGGCATCTCCATAAAGCTTGTCAGCAGATGGAAGCATGAAGTGCTCTAAAATCTCCTGGTAGGTGTTGACTTTGGACCAACAGCAGCAGCTCAAACCATCACAGACTGCAGAAACTGCACACTGGACTTCAGACAGCTTGGATTGTGTGTCTCTCAGACTCTAGGAGCTGATTTACAAATGAAATGTAAAAAGAGGACTTTGTACTGAGTAACAGTCCAGTTCTGGTTCTGCTTAGTCCAGGTAAGACACTTCTGATGTTGTGTGTGGTTCAGGAGTGTTGATATTAGGAATGTGGCAGCTGTAGCTCTGAGAGATACACACTATTTATACTGTTTATAGTCATTTACTCACAATCACCATCACATATTATCATCACCTGAGCTGTAAGTCACACTGATCAGCATTAACACTGTAAATGTGACTGTATGTGTAATGAATATTAATGTGACAGATTAAATGGAACTTTTTCATCATATTCTGATTTGTTGATGTAAATATAAAGGACAGTAAAGAGTTAAATCACACATACTGACACTTCTCAGGATTATGGTATTGCATCTTCAGTGACCTTCTGTAATGTGAATGAGGTGTGAAAGATAAAAGGTGATGATCTGATGTCTACCTGCATGTACTTGGCAATATTTACACTGAAGCGTCTGAAACAGGTGAGACTACACAGGAGGTCAGACCACCTGTGATGATGCTGATGTTTAGTGGTTACTCAGCATTCTTTACATATGAAGGCCTCATTGGAGAACATGAACATTCATTGGGTCGTACCATCTGATTGAGCTGGAAGGGGGAGGCGGGGTGATAGGCAAAGGAAGGTGCAGTGCAAAAATGGCCAAGAGGTGTAAGACAAACCCCTAAAAGTCTGCAGCTTTAACACAAGGCTAGAAGCAGTGGACCTCATTCACCAAGACGTCCTCCAGGTTTAGGTCAGGTTTATGATTAATCCCATCGTCCCCTTAACCTGAACAAATCCCAAATTATATGACTGGTGAAGGTCAGCAGTGGCAGACTCAGGATGTTTGAAGGGCAGGGGCGAAAAATAAAAAGGAGGGGCACTTCTCAAATAGAGGGGCACCTACCTGGACAGTTGTAGGAGAAGCCTGTATAGCACTGCATCACGTTTTCTCTACTGAAAAGGGCTCAGTTTGGGATGCTGTTTAGTGAGGGGTGCAATAGAGGACCCTTAATGTGCCATTTTCTTTTGGAAAGGCAACCAAATAAGGGGCCTCATTAAGACAGATTATCAGTCTTTCTTGTGCTAGAGGGCACACCATCATTTATCACTCAATATTTTGCAAAGGGCAGCTAACAGAGCACTTTGGCAACATAGGTGCAATGGGGGGGGGGGGGGGGGATTGAGCTGAGTCCACCAGTGAACGTCAGACTGTTGATGAAAGCTCAGTAAACGGGTTTTAAGAAGAACTTGGTGAATCAGGTCCAGTGAGCTCCGTCCTGTCTGAAGGCTTGATTACAGGTCTCGTTACATCCTGAAGATTAACGGATCCTGTACACACAGTGACTCTCCTGGAGCCAATTTCTGTCCTAAACGTTCAGCTGCTGTTTGACTGCAAAAGCTCAGTGAGGGTGACGGACTGTACATCTATTTAAAAATGACCCCTATTCCTTAAAATATGACCGCTGCACATTTCTCTCACATATATATATATATATTTATATATACATCCAAATACACGTTGGTGTTTATAGACATCGCTCTAATATAATCATGTACAAAATATAGAATCTAAAATAGCTTCAGTAAGGTTTGGTTTGTTTTTCAAGACAAAATATAAAATGTCAGAAATATAAAATAAAGCCAAGCTCGAATGCTCTCTCAACCTTCAAAGTGTCTTCAGTGAAGTGTGTGTAAGTGAAAAACACTTTACGGTGTGTGTGTGTGTGTGTGTGCGCGCGTGTGTGTGTTTACACACACAGCTGAGCTGGACTTTGTCTCATCCAGACAGAAAACATTGTAAGTTCTCACCGGCGTCACCCAAACGTCCAAAAGTGAGTGTCTGCTGTGTCTGAGACAGCCGTGTGTTGGTGTTGCAGGACAACAGGACTGTATGGACATAAAAGTGTCACTCCTTTAGTTTTGGGTTCAGCGTATCTGCCCTGTAACACATTTCAGGATGACTGTCCTGCTTGTCCTCTTCAGGTGACCTGTGGGCAGGACTCTCCACACCTGTATGTAAGGTACCTTCAGGCTGTTACAGACCTCAGTGTGTAGGCAGCAGGACTGGGCATCTCTAAACGGTCCCCCACAGTTCCTTTAGGCCACAGTGTCCACTCTCCTCGTCCTCCACCACATGTGCAGTCGTTCCTCAGTCTTAAGTTCTGAATGTAAGACACACAGTGAGTGTTAACCGCTGCTGGGTCCACCGTTCAGGAAATAGGTCATCATTTCTCCTTTGCCTTTGACTTTCACCACTCCCCGACACTCCAGCGAGTAGTTGTAGGAGAAGAGGACCTGGTAGAGGTCTGTCGTGACCTGGTAATGACACAGAAAGCTTAAAATCAGATTAACTCGGCTGGATTTAGTATAGAATACAGTATTCAGTATTACAACAATACTACAGTAATACAGTATTTCTGATTATATATAAAAATATATATTATATTGAATATGTATTGAAATATTGAAATTATTGGAATTCTATGATTTAGTTGACTTTAATATTTTATTGTTAATGTATAAGGGTCATAAAAACATACTACCTTCAAACATCCAATTAAATTTTGTTAAGAGAAAGAGTTGTTATAATCTTAAGGGGACAGAGATGTTTGTAAAGCCTAAATTTCGAACTAGTTTGAAAGAGCGTTGTACTTCAATTCAAGGAATAAGTTTATGGAATAACTTGAAGAGTGATGTTTAAAATGCTAGATCAATGTGTGTGTTTAAAAGAATGATAAAAGTTGGTTTGCTTAAAAAATATAAAATAGTATAATGTGTATCTGTATGAACTGTTGTTCGAGAATTATTCAATGTTTTTGTTTAGTTTAGTTTTGTTTTTGTTTAGTTTTGTTTCTGGTAAATTACTATCTTTTGAATTTACTCTTGGGGGGGAAAGGGGCAGATATAAGATTTTTTTCTTCTTTCTGCTGCCTTTCACTTTATTTGTGATTTGTATTTTTCTCTATATATATTTCTTCTGTATGTAAGATTTATTTTGTTATAATGAAATGAATAATTTATTAATAAAAAAATAAAAATAAAAATAAATAAATAAAACATATATATAATAATATAAATAATCTAATGTGTCATTAAACTGCATTAGCAGCTGGTTCATTAAGGTTAATTAAGCACAAGCAGCCACTGTAATTAACCTGAAGGATTTGGCGCCCTCTCTGGTTGAAATATGTAACTGCACGACATTTAAAACACTGGCTGTGCTGTGGTCACTTTCCCCGAGCAGATAGAATAGATCATTATAGATCATTAACTAACTAGATATTAGAGAACAGCTGCAACCAATATCCCAAAACTGAGGTAAATCAAATGTTTAAGCAGTGAAGTCATTCATATTCAAACGTTTATAAACCAAAAGGAAACTGTTCATACGTGTGAGAAGTTGTGTTAATATTAGTGAACATTTTCTATCTTCTGCACATCACAATCCCAGAAAAGTAACAGCAGCTGCTGAGATGATGCTCCTGTCTGATTTACAGTGAAGTAGCTCCAGACTGCCAGCTGACCTGCTTTCTATTACATTTATTTCTAAAAGTAGAGTCGGAGCCTAAAGTTCAAAGTCAAACCCTCCACATCTCACCTGGATCCTTTCTGGCACGCCGGTGCTGTCCATGCGACTGGCAACGTTGACCGTGTTGCCCCAGATGTCGTATTGTGGTTTGCGAGCCCCAATCACTCCTGCCACTACTGGACCCATATTCAGACCTACAGAACAATCAGTTACAACCAAACATCACAACAAACGTTCAAAAGGCAGTGAGGAGGGAGCCTGCAAACCTGCTTACCAATCTTCATTTTGAAGTTGTTGAAGGAGTGCTCGTTGATGTACTTCATCTGGTCCATCAGGCGCATGGCATAGTCCGCCAGGGCCCGAATGTGTGAGCGACCCGCTTTATCATAAGTGGAGTCGTTCAGACCAGAGGCAGCCATGTAGGTACTGCCAATAGTCTTAATTTTCTCCAGCTGACGAAACTGATCTTCACTGATGATCTGACAACAGTAAGAACAGAGTAAGATGCTTTCTGAAGACTCCTGAACATCATTTTCACTCATTAATTCTCTAAAGCAAAGCTGACTGTCAAATAGAGATGTTCAGTATACACATAAACTGTGCTGTGTGTGTACGTCATTACAGCTGTGTAGTGCACTAACTGCAATTATTCAGCTTATAGAGAAAGTGCATCTGATTTATATTATTAGTGCTTAGCAACACAAGAGCAAGCCCTTAACAACATCACAGCAACCAATCGTGAAACCATAGCAACATCATAGCAACCACTTAGCAACACCATAACAATGACATAGTAATACCATAGCAACCAAACAGGAAAAAAACCGCCTGACAACTGCTTTCACTCCGCCTTTTTTACTTTTTTACCACACGTTTATTTTTCAGTGCTTAAAGAGAAAAGCTCAGCTTAAGCCTGACTCTACTGTCATCACATTACATACGACAATAATAATGATCAGACAAGAGGAGACAAAGAGGCTCGACTTCAGCACAGGTCCAGAAGATCTACCTCATCAAAATCAGCGATGATCTCATTGAGCAGCCTCAAACACTCCACGCCTTCATTATTGGCCTCCAGCTCCACGTAGAACTCAGAGAAGTTGCTGATGGAGGCAAACATGACGGCCACACACTCACAGGACTGATAGTACAGCTCATCATTCCTCCGCTCGCGGGCCAGGAAGTGAGCGGCTACGTCTTTAGGGAGGATGTTGTGGAGAAGCCTGCGGTTGTAGGCCTGAAGCTCCTCCATCTCTTCTTTCTCCTCTGTGGCCTGAGAAGGGAGAACACACAGACACACACACACACACACACACACACACACACACAATTACACACTTTAAAGTAAAAGTGTGTTACATAAACATATCAAATCAGACTGGATCATTAGTCATTAACAGACATAAATAAAATTTTAAATGAAGTGATTTGACTGTAAATCACAGGGTTAAAAAGGGGGAGCGAGCACTGGTCACGTGATCGTGTGATTCCATGGAGGAATCGCCGCCATTATCAAAACGGGAGAACTGGTTCAAAACTAAAGACAAAAACTCATTCAAGTAGAGCTGCCAGAGTCGTGTGCTTGTTACGACTGCACAAATAAACGCAAAAGGGGTCTGGAACATCCTTTTATATGTAAGTAAGCCTATAATATTCACTTTTTTGTGAATTAAGTCAATTTATGTGAGAAAGAAAATTCAAAACGTATCGCTAAAGTTATAATAAACAGTCACTTTGCTGCAGGTAGACGGTCTTGACTTTATAGAGAGAAAATAAAACCACCAGCTGACATTTTTGACCCCATTTTTGGCATTTGTGTACAAAAGCACAAAGCACAGTTCTTGTTTACAATTCCATTTGTTAGACCAAAGACTAACAGTGGTACTGTTATGTAGCTTTATATTAGGTCTATATATAGTCTTTTATAGAGTTTATAATATACGGAAATTTATCAACTTGGTCAGCAGAAGACAGAACAGTGTTGGTGTATTTTCATGGCCTATGCATCACCTGCTTCTAGTCTCGATCCTGCAGAATACTGTTTTAGCATGTTTTACACTAGTGTTATTCTATCAATATGATTCAGCCATGATTTACAGGCCTGTAATATTGGTAAAAAAACACAGCAGAGTCTACATGTTTACAATCACTGTCTGCTCATTGTACAGTCTCCATAACTTCAGCTTCGCCACTGATTTCTGGCTTCCACTGCTTTATACTGGTTTTATTGTACTCATTTCATAAAGCTGACATGCCTTTACACCAGTGTGCAGAGTTTTAGGAAGATCTAGTGTATATCTGTCGACCTATCTTGTTTTAAAGATGACATTTCTTCCCATTGATATGCATGTGCTTTGTTGACATTGTTCCTGTTTTGGTGGCCATTTTGGATCCCCGGTGAGATCACAACATCAGAAAGCACAAATGATAAGAAGTGCTTGCTCTCCCTTTTTAACTCTATACTGTAAATGTAAACACTGAATCATATCTAAACTGAACTGTACTGACTGAACATCTGTACCTGTAACTTCCATAAGAAATCTAGTCTGGCAGTGGACTCCACCTGCTGGGCGTGTAAGTACAGAGCGAGCACAAAGACTGTGATGACCACCGGAGTCATGATCTTCAAAGGAACCCTGGAGTCGGTACTGCAACTGCACAACACAATTTATCAGACACGTTATGATTAATCAGACATTTGTGATGTTTATACCACATACAGTGTGTCTGTAAATGCTTTCAGTACAGTGAACAGCTGTAGA
This sequence comes from Crenuchus spilurus, assembly GCA_036984385.1. Taxonomy (NCBI): domain Eukaryota; kingdom Metazoa; phylum Chordata; class Actinopteri; order Characiformes; family Crenuchidae; genus Crenuchus; species Crenuchus spilurus. The sequence continues at coordinate 19,786 of BRDA01002409.1, forward strand.
GAAGGAAGAACCCTTCCTTTCACATGGATGTAATTACATCAGGACAAACTGATAACATCTCAGTTATACATCTACAAACAGGAGGATGCTGAGCTCTTGTGTAGTGATAATCATTACCAGCCTGCTGTGGTTCAGAGGGATTTACTTCACCTCACTGATTCCATTTAGCTGATAATATCTCACCTGGTCTCATTCAGGTACTCTCTGTGAATACAAAACAAAGAGGAGACACATCAGAGAGGCAGAACAGAACTTCATCTTCAGCATAGATACCACAGTCCTAAAGATGTCTTACACTCCTTTCTGTAAATCAGCCACATCTGCTTATGTTTATTTAGTCCATCACTCCATCAATCAATCAAATTTCAATCAAATTTTATTTATAAAGCGCTTTTTACAACTGATGTCACAAAGCAGCTTTACAGGGTTAGCAATAACAGAGATAAAATCATTAATCCCTAATCCCCGGTGAGCAAGCCAACGGTGACAGTGGCAAGGAAAAACTCCCTCAGAGCTGGAGGAAGAAACCTTGGGAGGAACCAGACTCACATGGGGGACCCATCCTCCTCTGGTCTGCTAATTCTAAGTTTGTAATGAATCATAATCATATGATCTTGTTGTAAAGTTCAGGTGAGCTGATATGGTGACAGTAGTGGGACAGGAATGATGACGATAGTGGGTGCTGATGATGATAGTGGGTGCTCCATCTGCTGATCAGATGATCAAGAGCAGAAGTGTGATTACGCTGATACTGTAATTATCATTAGCAGTTCAGTCTGTGCTTAAAAACACCTGAACACACTTAAACAGACCATCACAGATCAATCCAACCAACAAAGCAAATCCAGTCATTGCGGGGATGCTCAGTGCTGTTTACATCCACAGATGTTTCAGGGTGTTAATCACAGTCTTTCTTAATTCATTGGAAAGGTGCATCTTAATTAATACCAGCTTATGTCATCGTCACTCACACAGCGTTAGCGACCACCAGCAGGTCTCCATTGTCAAACAGGCTGACCTCCGGGACCTCCACGATCAGCACATACAGGACCTCGATGAAGAGCATGAGGAAGAGCTTCCCGATGCTGCTCATTTGCAGAAACACAGAGCAGGCCAGCAGGCTGAGCAGCACACACGATGAGAAGTACTGAGACAAAGGAGCAGCAGAGTGAGAAAACAGATGAGCTTACAACAAGTCTATGAGCAAGTCCAACAACACACTTCAGGATGTCCGTCAAATGTGTTATAACGTGAAGTTGAACTGATCTACACTAACCCTACATTTCTCAGTCTAATGAATGTAACTGCTGCACCATTTAAGGTGGAATTGGACTTCAGAAAACATGAGATATGTCATGTGTCCCCTTAAAGATGTCCTTAGTTCATGTAAAATCAACTTTCTTCTTACCTCAAATAATAACTAAGGCATGTCTGCTGTCCATGATGTGCTTCTTTAATTATTCCCTGCAGCTACAAGCTTAACGTAAATAATAAACAATAAGATTTGCACTAGAAAATCTGCCTAATGCCTAAATATTCACTAACATGCTGTAAGTAAGCTCAGACTAGCTGATGTAGTCTCTGATACAACAACATTCATCTGTAAAGAAGCTACAATTCACTGAAAACATGGTGTGAACGTCTACTGATGAACGTCTCAGTGATGTTTATTTCAGCAAACGTTTAATAAAAATAACAGAATCATCATTGTGTTTGGACTGGTCAGTGTTATAATAAGCATGTGTAAATTAAGTACACATATACTCCTCATATGTATTTTTGTGTAACTGTTGTTACTAACACTGTGGTGATGATGATGATGATGATGATTCTCACACTACTAAAGTTCTGGTTCTGATAGGTTAGAATCCTAAACCAGGCAGAATATGATTATAAAGTGTTTCAGTGTGAATGTATATTATAATGAGCTCAGTGTCACCTAAACACCCAAAGCGAGTGTGTGTGACATGTTAATATGTCCTATGTGTTTACGCTAAAACAGCCTGCGGGGTTAAACTGACCACAAAGAACAGGCCTGAGTACATCAGACACCAAAACCACATCATCACGTTAATGTAATGTTTACCCAGCTGCCCCCATTTAATTAGGAAACTCGTTAAATATGCAAAACCACGTTAATCATCGTTTATTTCAGGAACATTAAACATGAAATGGGTTCAGACTGACCTCTAACACAACAGAGGAGTTCAAACTCAAATATTCTTTTTGGGTTTAAGATTTCATGAACATGACTCAACTCTGTGAGGGACTTTATTCCAATGTGTCTAATTTAAATACGTTTTACATTTTTAATTGAGTGCTAATGCAAATCTTTACGTCTACAATTTAATTACATTAATACAATATCTGACTGTGCTTTATTTCACTGTTATTCATGTGTCAGATTACAGACTGAGTCTATGTGAGGTAAGACAGTGTTTTAAAACAAAGCTTTAGAACATAAAACACTCTGTAAGACAGGGGTGCACAATACGTCGATCACGATCTACCGGTCGATCACAAAGGTAGGGTGGGTAGATCGCATGGCATTTAAAAAAACAGACGTCAGCCTATCATCTGTCCCTGCTATAAAATATGTCACTTGATTGACATACAGGGAGACTGGTCGAGCACTAGGACCTAACGGGAATCCAAGCCTCTCAATTTGAACGTGTGATTGGCCGTCTCCGCTATCGCTCCATGAAACAGCATCTGAACTTGTAAACCGGCATTTTTCAAGTTGGCCAGCAGTCCGTGTTCTCCTGTCACCGTAAGTTGTTAACATGTATGTTTGTTCTGCCTGTGTTTTGTCAGCTAGACATATTTTAATATCAGAGGTTTTATATTAAAACTTTAACATTAATTTTGTGCAAGTGGTTGTTTGTTTGAGTGTTCATCTGTAATTTTCTGTGTGTTTAAAGTATTGTACATTGTCTGTTAGTTGTAATTATGTCTTTTTTGGAAAAGCAATAAAAAAGGTTTAAAAAAAACAAAACATTAACATTAACATTTGAGTCTGTGTGTGTATGTGTGTGTGCGTGTGACTACCAGTCTGTGATAAGCCATCCATTTACATCCAAGTGTAACTATTATCAAAATAATTCAGAATTTCTGCTTAAGTGCTGCAAAACTCTAGCTAGCTTGCAAGTTGCCCAGTTAGCCTCCAATTTATTTCTTTTGAACTGGAGAAAGAGCTTAAAAATGACTAAAGGAGCTGGATCAATTAAGAAGAAAGAATATCATTTTGGAAGTGTGTTTGCCTTGACTGCATTATTTGGCGTCAGCCTTTTCACACATGAAGATCATTAAGTCCAAGTATGGTTCCTCTATGACTGATGATCATTTGGAGGTTTGCTTGAGGCTGGCGATACTACTGTCCAGACTATGCATCCCTGACTGATTCCATTCAGTGCAAGTCATCAGAGTAAAGTAGGCTAATGACAAAACATGTACACAGTTGTATTGTGTAATATGGGTTCATGTAGTTATTCAAAGTACACCAGCATACATTGTACACATAAATTGTCAGTATTTATAAATAAATAAATGTCTTGCATTTTAATATTAGGTAGATCATTTTGACTTAGTCATTAGATAAGCACAGGGGTTAGACAGTGAAACAGAAACAGCTGGTTTTAGACCACAATAATTTATTAGTAGGTGTAGGGCCTCCTTTTGCGGCCAATACAGCGTCAGTTCGTCTTGGGAATGACATATACAAGTCCTGCACAGTGGTCAGAGGGATTTTAAGCCATTCTTCTTGCAGGATAGTGGTCAGGTCACTACGTGATGCTGGTGGAGGAAACCGTTTCCTGACTCGCTCCTCCAAAACACCCCAAAGTGGCTCAATAATATTTAGATCTGGTGACTGTGCAGGCCATGGGAGATGTTCAACTTCACTTTCATGTTCATCAAACCAACCTGTCACCAGTCTTGCTGTGGGATGTCTCTGGTATGTCACCCATAATGTTGTGTGCATTGCAATATACTATATAACTGTGCTCTTACCTGCTAACTGAACCTTCACACTCTGCTCTTACTGGTGCAATGTGACATTAATGAAGATTGGCCACCAGACTGGTCCTATTTAGCCATGAAACCTCCCACACTAAAATGACAGGTGTTTCAGTTTCATTGTCCAACCCCTGTAGCTCGCAGGCTGAAAGTTTGTGCACCCTTGCTGTAAGACATTACAATATGAGATAGTGAGCCTGATGCTTTATCCAAACTAAATGCTTTTTTAAAGTCTCCATCAAATCAGCAGCTCTGTGTTTAGGTCTGCAGTGAGTCCTAATCTCCAGTAGAATAAACTTTAATACCAACTCTAATGTCTGAATTGTGGGTCACACAGACTGAGGTGTTTTGTTAAGCAGCTGATTTAATGTATAAACTACTGATTTAACAACTTGAAATCATCTGAAATCTCATCTAAACACCTCATATTTCTCATTCTGAGAATGTTGTGAGATTATTATAAGACTATTTAACTCAAAAACAGACATTTTTCTAAAGTTTTCTAGTTTTAATGACCTTTATTCAATTAAATTAAATGATCTCACTATATGGGCAGATTTAAGACAAATGCTTTAATGATCAGCCAGTACAGTGAGAACATTAATCATGACTTAAACAGATAAATGATGTACAACATTCTCAGAATGAGGAATGACACAGAGTTCAGATGTTTTCACTTGTTAAGAGGACATCTGTTGCAGTGTAATTCTGATGAGATGTACAGACTGGCACAGTGTGCATGGTGCTGGGGTTGTCATCACCTCGGGGAAGTTACAGGCTGGTGAGGAGCTGAAGCAGAGGCTGTGCTGGGACCAGAGGGAGTAGTTAAAGGCTGAGCTGTGCGCATGACAGCCGTTCACATTACTGGGACTGATATTAAACTCTCGACCCAAACAAGCCTTCAGATCATCAGTGCTGCACGTGAACTGGAGGATAAACACAGAAGAGGAATCAGGATGTGCAGTAAAGTACTCAAACAACTACACTCCATATGGTATTGGGACACCTGCTATTTTCAGTTTCTTCTGAAATCAGGGCTGTTAAAGAGTCTCTAATGTCATAAAAGCTTTTTTTTTATTTAGGTTACTGTGAGGATCTGATTGTATTCAGCCATGAGAGGTCAGGATTTTAAATGATCACCACCTCAGAAGTGTTGGAGGGAGCAGAGAAGTCAATGCTGGGAGGCTTTATACCCCTCTAGCTCACACCTGGTGCCAACAGGCTGATGTTCAGTCCTATTCTATTGGCTGTAGTTATCTACAGGGACTAGCCCTGCTGTGTGTACATCTGTGTCAGTTGAGGGCATTCATTAGCAAGTGTGTCACTAACTTTAGATTTTAAATAAAAATCACATAAATGAGAAATAAAACAAGTTTCATAAATAAAAGTATAATAACGGATTTCTCTATGAAACGGTTCACATGTGTCGTTACTAACATCTGTCCTGACAGTGTCAGACGCGTTATGTGGGTTCACTGATGTGTAACCTGACAAATTCATCCATAATTCAGATGCACTGAAAGTGGGAAACTCACAATGTTGATGAAGGCTGAGAGAAAGACCAGGACGATGGTGAAGACTCCCACCAGAGTGCTGTTAAGTCTGGACTGAACGATCCTTTTGGACAGGGTCTGCAGGGGGACTGGGAACAGCTGTCAAAAGAAATGTGAGATGAGTGCATCAGCTCCAGATTCAGTCTGAGAACATCTCTCATCAGTGAGCACTGAGCTCAGAGTTACACCGATTATATTCACATTCCTCTGCAGGACGTCCTCGTGCTCTGTAATCCCTCATGGTGAAGATGTGCACCTACATGTGAGATTTTGTATTAAGACTGTTCTGCAGGACGTTTCATGGTCAGAGTTCAGTTTAATCCTCCAGCTGAAGAAAACAGAGACCCTGAAGTGTCCTTAACCGCCACAAGGGTTGAGCTTTTCACAGATGCTGACTGAGTCTGACTCTGAAGACCAGCTCAGAGGTGACACCACTAAAAACAATCACATCTACACGTCACTGAACGTTTGTTTACGCTGTTGTGTTGTGGGCCTGTCTGTTGAAAATGACCATTAATCACTGTCATTGTGAGACGGCGCTGGTGTCTGAAGCCTCTGCTAACACAGGCTCAGTGATGTGACACGACTGCTGTTGTGTTGATGAGAGGTCATCACAGTGTTTTACAAAGTCAAGATGTGTGCTGAGTGGAATCTTTTATCTCTGAATATCTGCCTTGATAGCTGAGCTTTACACATCATCAGACATCTGTGTGTAGAATTGATTTCAAAAGATGTTTTATATTTAATACACATGAAGTGACACATAATAAAAATACAGTGGTGCCTTGAGATACGAGTTTAATTTGTTCTGTAACAGAGCTCATAAGTCAGTCAACTCGTCTATCAAACAAATTTCTCCCATTTAAAATAACAAATAGATTTAATCTGTTCCAGCCCTGTGAAACATCCCCAAACCATCCTAAATTATGGACAAAAAGACATGTTTTGAATTAAGAAACACACATATATACTTTACCAATGCATAACAAAATATTTCAAATTCAGATTTCAGTAAAAATTAGTGTAAAATAATTTTTGGGGAATTCTCGCTGTAGCATGTTAAATTTGCGGGGAATTCAATGTGCGCGGTAGATGCATAGTGCGTGCTGTACAGTAAAATCCCATTTCACTTCGGCATCCGACTGCTGCCAAAGAAACTCAGCACTCGCTGAAGAATGGGATGCCATGGTTGTTCTTTGCAGTTCAGTACAAAACACAGTTTTCACTCAGAAGCATCCATGTTCCGGGCTGGCGCACACGCAGATGAAGGGCTGTGAAAGGCTGGGTCTTTCTTCCGTGCTAAATAATATGAACAGTATTTAACATAATTACTGTATGTATGTTATTAAAATTAATTAGGTTTAAGGGTTTAAAACATTTTTACTATCAAATTATTTCTAAAAGAAGGAGTACAGCGCACGAGATTGGACTTGATTCTGAGGGTAACACGTGAGAAAGAATGAGATGCAGGTGTTGTGCTGCCAATACTGGACCTTTGCGCCAACTAACAGCAGCCACTCGTACCTTGACATTTCGGATCTCGAACAAAAATACGGATGGAGTCGCAGCTCGTATCTTAAAAAAAATTAGTATGTTGGTCTGCTCGTATCCCAAGGTACCACTGTATAACAGATGAGTTTATCTTTTTAAATGAGACACAAACGACCTCTTTCACCAGATTGAGATGTTCACGGGGGAACACGGTGATGATCACTTACCACATAACAGGAGTAAATGACCGAGACAAACATGACGGCCATCAGGATGATAAAACAGGACACGTAGAAGCCGATCATCAGACTGGAGCTGTGCAACACAACACAACCAAAAGTCAGAAACTAGATTATATAACATGAAGCTGAGACTGAGAGAAACATGTAGGCAGAAGTAAACACACTCATGTGAATACTTACTGCGGTACAATGATGACTTGGATGAAGCAGATGAATAAGAAGACTAGAGAGGCACAAGCGACATAAGCTCCAAACCTGGAGTCCACCTGTTTAGAGTACTGAACCCAACGGAGAGCAGGACAAACAAACGTCATTTACTTTCATCTGTTTCTGCCTTTTAGAAAGCTGGAGCTACAACAACATGCTTCAGATGTTAATTATAATAATAATATAGAAAATCTAAAAATACACTAAATAATGAGTGAAAAACACTCGTCAGTGAGAAATGCAAGAAGAGATTAGTAATAATGGAGTTTAAATGCAGTAATGAGGGCAGAGCTGATGGCTTTTGTAGAGACAGAACAGCTGAACCCGGACAGGACACAGAGGTGGGAGGACCTGCTGACTGCTGAAAGGCTCAGTAATTGCAGACACGTTCTCTCCCACATGATCATTTCTTTCATTCACACTTTTCTTTCTGTTCAGGTTCTGAATGTTCAGGCTGTGAGAGGCTGCAGCCGTCATAATCGTGACTCCATCAGGAGGTGTGCAGGTCATTATATGACCAGGACTTCAACCATAATAATATCAAATCTTTAAAATGTGTGACTACAGACTCTTCAGGTGTTTTAGGTTTACCTGCAGAACACATCCAGTTACACTACACAGGTTACATACACAGTCATTTAGTCTGGATATGATAAAAATATGTATTATACTCTACTGGGTACCAATAACCCTTTCGAAGTGTTTTCGCTGCCATCATAGCAATGAGACAAAGCTTTTATATGTCCTTAATGATCTACTTCTGTCCTCTAACACGGGCTGTGCTTCTGTTCTCCTGCTTGATCTCACTGCTGTGTTTCACACAGTCAGTCGCAGTGTGCTCATTTCTCGTCTCTCCTCTCGTGGCCTCTCTGGTGTTGTGCTATCTTCATTCACATCCTACTTGGTAGACAGTTTGTGTGTATTGGTAAGAATACATCAAGTACTCTCCCAGTCACTCAGGGAGTTTCCCAAGGCTCTGTCCTTGTCTCGGGGAGCTCCCATGCCTGTTTACCTTCTGGCTCTCTCCTTTTAGATAGGCTGTTCTAGATAGTTCTGCCGGAATCATTAGCCACAGTCTGATAAGTCTCATAATCCTTGTACTCTATAAACCCAATCAGAACTAATTCCATCTTTGTCTTTTTCTGAGTGAGTGATTGTCCATCAGTCCGGTCCAATGTTGATGAAAGATTGAATACTATCTCTGCATGATGCCACCTTAGACCAGCTGCCCAACAACAACCAACTACTGTGACCTGCTCCAAATGCCCTACACTACTGACCACATTCAAGTTTACATGGACTTTTCTGGCTGATAACTTTATTACCATTCCTGTTTCACTACTGTCACCATATCACCATGTACACCTGAACACTACAACAGCATTATAGGATTTTGAGACTGTATCAAGAACTTATAATTAGTAGAACACTGGAGGATGGGTCCCCCATTGAGTCCAGTTCCTCCCAAGGTTTCTTCCTCCAGCTCTGAGGGAGTTTTGCCACTGTGGCCGTTGGTTTGCTCACTGGGGATTTGGTGTTTTGTTATTACTAACCCTGTAAAGCTGCTTTGTGACATCAGTTGTAAAAAGCTCTTTATAAATACATTTGACTTGACTTGACTTGGTCCCCTGTTATTTATTATTTATATATTGCCTGTAGGTAGCATTATGCATTCTTACAGCCTCCATTTCCACTGCTATGCTGATGATATTCAGATCTTTTTTAGCCTGAACCTTTCTCTCTATCTACACTGAAGTCTTGTGTTCAGGATTTAACAAACTGCCTTAATACAAATGTACTCAAACTCAACACCAAAAACAAAATCTGATTGTTGGTTCATTCTACTGACCAATAAGACCTTGCATGGATTAGATCCATCCTATTTTTCTGCTCTCTTACTGCCTCATGCTCTTCCATGCTCACTTAGGTTCTCTGGTTCTACTCTTCTGGCTGTTCCAATGTTTAGTCTGTCTACTATGGGTGGCAGGTCTTTCAGTGTTGCTGCTCCTACCCTCTGAAATACCTTGCCTCTCTCTCTCTCAGATTATCTGTCTAAGTTTAAGTTCAATCTAAAATGTTACTTTTTTCTAACTTCTTTCATTCTCCTTAAAGTGTTTTTGTTTTCATTTCATTCATTTCATTATTGTAAAGCGTCTTTGGGTTTGTGAAAGGTGCTGTATAAGTGTAACTTATTACTATTATTACTATTATAATTATTATTGTACATGCTGTACTGTAAATCACCAATCTATCAGTAATCACTGTTATAAATGATCAATTGATTACCATTAATATTTAATAGAAATGCAGTTTTGACCAAAATAAAAACCCTAGTAAAGAAACACAGAGTGTGTCTGATTTCCTATAAAATCAAAAGAAGTGAATTATTTCAAGGACAGAGATTTACACAAATAGACATCAGCACCATAACATTAAAACCACCTCCTTGTATCTACACTCATTGTTCATTTTAACTCCACTGAGCATACAGGTTTGTACAGACTGTAGTTAGGTGAACAGAGCAATTGGATCATTCTCACACACCACCACCACGCCAGTATCACTGAGAATGATCTGGCAGCTCTGTGGTGGTCCTGACCATTGAAGAACAAGGTGAACAGAGTATACAGAGAAACAGGGTAAAAGATAAAATGGAGAGTCAGGTACTTGGTTTTAATGTTATGGCTGATTGTTGGGCTTTCTGTGGTTTGGGGAACAGCTCAGATGTGGCTCTACCTTCTTCTCTAGGTCAGGCTCTCTGAAGGTCAATAGAAATTTCTTGACGTGTTCAGAGCGCAGGCGATCAATGCTGCGGGCATCAATGGCGCGTCCTAAAAACTCGTCCACCTCGTCCTCGGGGTTCAGGTTTTCCTGAGTGTTTCTGAAAATGAAAAGTCTAGATAACACAAGACGAGACACCGTTGTTCCACTTTCTGCCTCTCTCCCAACTGCTGGCCTTCTCAACAAGCATCCACAGCCATGCCTCACCATCACCAGAGCCCCCCACAGAGCCCCCAGCGCACCCACACACTCACAACAGCAAGCAGCACTGGAACTCCACATCAGTCAGACCTGACTACTCGATCACAGAGCACACAATGATTCCATCAGATGGTTGTTATTTTTGGCAGCTCATTGTTGGTGATTAATGTGTGAAACTGAACTCCAGTCAGAACAATGTAAACATGCAGATCTGAGGTTAGTCTGTTAAATTAAACCTGGTTCACATTACAGAGCTTAAAAATCCCAAACCATGTAGAAACTGAGAGACATCCCACACATAATGACATTTTTCACTGATTTGTCTGTCTTTGATCGTTGTTAGTCATAAAGTCACCCACACTACACCATCTGAGCACTACACACTTTAAGAGTAACTCATCTGACCAACAGCTCCATCTCCAAACCTCACAAACTAGACATAAACAAACGTGGTGGATGACTGACATTTCAGTGCTAGTTGAGTTTTGTGCTCATGAAAAAGAAAAGGATGTTAAAGCAGAACAGCTCACATTATAAAGACACTCATACAGCTCCACACATCCACCTCACTCACCATTTAACCACTTTTACCTTCTCCTGTACACACTCACACCTTCAGCTCAGCTCTGCTCTCATTGGCTGATGGAGAATCAGCTCCACCCCCCACTACAGGACACTGAGTGTAAATACTGGATTATAGACGCCTGTCCCCACTACAGGATCATCCAAGGTCATCAGTTATGATCAGCCTAAAATCAAGAGCAAATCTCCCTGTAATGTGAACCAGACTTAGGCTGCACTGTCTGCTCTGCTGATACTAAATGTGACGGTAAACTCTAGTCCAGCCAATACAGGACAGGAGGACTAATACTAAGTTTTGATTCCTCAAATATAGGAATTCTGCACTCAGTCCCACTTTGAATCCCTATGACTGAGCTGCTCTACACTTTCACACACTGATGGCTGATGATGCAGTGAGCCAATGTGATGCTTCATGCAACTTCTGAACAGTCCACTGAGTCAGGATCCAATTTTCATGCACAGATTCTTGGATCTTTTTGGCCTAGTGAGCAGGAGACACAAAGCATATCCTCCAGTGCCATCTTGAAAACATACTGGTTCAGTTCAGGTCACCCTCTGTGCCCGAGATGCCCACTGACATTAGAAGTTTTTGGATCTAAGGTCATGGCTCTCCAGCAGCTTTCCAAGATGGCAGCAGCCAGAACTTGTAGCTGACAGCTGAAGAAACACAAGTAGACAAGAGGAAATAAGGACTAATACTCACTTGTCCTTTGGGTCTTCAAATCCCTGCAGAGGAGGAGAAGAAATAGACAGTGTGAGCTGGTGGTGTCTCAGACAGAACAATCTGTTTTTAGCACAGCAGTGACCCCTTCTGGACACACGTGACAATTGAAGGACCATGAAGGACATAAAAGAGAACCGGACTGAAGCTGAGCTGATGTTTTAAAGGGTTTGGGAAACAGACTGTCTCCAATTTCTTAATACATTTCTAGTTAAACTGTATTTTTTTTTTATTAAACTTGTTTATAAAAGTTAATATTTTTAAATAATATTTGCAGATACAATTATAAAAGCAAATTTTGTTTCTTCAAAAATAAGAGACTTTGCTTAAAACTTTTAGTTAAAAAATGTTTGGACAGTTTCAGCTTCTTTAAACAAGACTATTATTATATATTCTAGTATTATTTGTCAGTGTTTAAATACGGTGATACTGAATGTGTACTTCTGTAATCTGAACGACCGGCTACGTACTGTACAGTGTACATGAAATATCAATAAAATAAAAAAGTATTATTATTAATTATTAAACTGTTGTTTTAAGAACTGTAGGAAAAAACATTGTTCTGAAAGGTTCTTAAAATGTGAAGTAAAACATATTTTGAACCTGAACTTCTGATACTGCAGACCAGCTTCAGTGATAAATGATTCAGTAAGAGCATGAACATCTCATCAATCATCTGAGCTCTACTACAGACTATTCTGTAGAGCGAGGAAAAAAGGACAGAGACAGAAAAATGTGTGGAATTAAGTAATAAACGTGCAGGTACACTGAACATCAGCACACCTGGGATTTGCGGCTACACTGATAAGACTGCCTGTAGAGTGGTGATACTGACACTAGGGGGAGCTCTAGCATTGTTCTACAGCAGCTACACTGATAAGACTGCCTGTAGAGTGGTGGCACTGACACTAGGGGGAGCTCTAGCATTGTTCTACAGCAGCTACACTGATAAGACTGCCTGTAGAGTGGTGACACTGACACTAGAGGGAGCTCTAGCATTGTTCTACAGCAGCTACACTGATAAGACTGCCTGTAGAGTGGTGACATTGACACTAGGGGGAGCTCTAACATTGTTCTACAGCAGCTACACTGATAAGACTGTCTGTAGAGTGGTGACACTGACACTAGGGGGAGCTCTAACATTGTTCTACAGCAGCTACACTGATAAGACTGCCTGTAGAGTGGTGACACTGACACTAGGGGGAGCTCTAACACTGTTCTACAGCAGCTACACTGATAAGTGTGACATTGTAAAAGTAAAATAATTATTGATCAGACTGGGACAACTTCTATTGATCCAAGGTCTGGTTCTGATACTCATTGACCCACTGAATACATTGTCACAGGTTGTCATAATAATATGTTTGTTACAGTTGCTAAGGCTACTACAAAGAGCATTGTTACAGAGCTGATTAGACTTTATTACTGGATGTACATCACAGGTGTCCTGTTATACACTATTAATACACAACTGGCAGCCAATCAGAACAAAGTATTTCCAGTTTACAGGGTATAGGGTTATAATAATAGACACAGAGCTCACAGGTATTGTAAGCCATCATGCATGTCGTCTCCCTCCATTTCCATTCACATAATCAGTGCAGCCCAGGGAGCACTGAGAGCTGCTAAATCACCTGTTTCCTTATTCAGGCTGAGCAACACCTGATTTCTGACCCCCTGGGGCAACTGTAACCTCCAGATAACAGCACAGACAAAAAGAGGTTCTGGTGTTTTTACTGCCTTATATATAACAGAGCGCACTCATAAATAGAATCTTGTGCATTAATAACACACAACAGAGGTGTGCATCTGTATATCTGTGCAGTTTTACTTTTAGTCATACTCAGACGTATGAGCAAGACACTATACTGAAACATTATGCATTATAGTTTTAATAATAATAATAATAATAATAATAATAATAATAATAATAATACTGAGTATATCAATTGCACTGGTGAGATGAAGTCATAAAAGAAATTAAATTATCCACCTGATCTGGTGATAAACTGACTTTAATTCCCACTTTAGTGTTTGTAAAGCTCAGTGCTGAGAGATAAACCAGTAGGACATGTAAATGAGTACACATTATTCCTCTAACATCACCTCTTTTTGTGTTCTTTGACAGACATGGTACAGTCAATTAAGCCAGAACTGTGGCCCGCACTATTATATTAGCAGAGAGGTGGAGGGCTGAACGACGGAAAGAAAGCGAGATAAAGGATTTCCCTCAGGCTCCGGCACAGGGACTAATTGCAGGTTCCACTTTGCCTGATTAAATCCCCGAGGGCGTCCTGTAAGGCGAGGCTGCTTTATTTAATCAAGAGTGCAGGTCCCTGTGGGCCCCACAGGCAGAGCGGAGAGCCAGGTTCTCAGATACACAGAGGAGAAGTGCTTTGAATGTGGCTGAGAAGTGAACGTCCTTTCAGCAGCTCAGGTTTAGTTAACAAGCTGTGTAAAAATAAAAACACTGTCCTCACACAGAGGCGCTAATTAGTGTGACTGAGATAATTAAGAGCAGTGAAAACACGCTGGTGTTTAACACTCCACACTAACAGTGTGTTTAATGTGCTCAGACCTAAACTTCATAAAAGTGAACTCAGTCAACTCTGAAAAGACTCAAATATAAACAAACACTTCTCAACATGTGAGCTTGTGTGTGTGTGTGTGTGCCTGTGTCTGTGTGTATTGTGTGTGTGTGTGTGTGTATTTCTCTTACCATCCTCTTCATTTCCTTGGAGACCTGGTTGGTGCCCAGGTGGTTATAAAACGGTCTGTCGGTCCAGTGAGAGCTGTTGTGAGTGACAGAGTTGGTTCGCTGCCGGTTCATCTTGGCGATCATGGCCTTCTCTTCTTTCTGTAGTAAAAGTATCACATAACTCATTTATTATTATTTACATACTTATGTATAACTATCCTACACTATATAACTAAGGGTGTACATTATCTGTAGTCCATTTATAATTCACTGATGATCAGAAAATGTAACTAGAAAAGTTCTACAAACACAGAAAAGCTGCCCAGCTAAACTGGTTCCTACTTCTAGGCTGCTGCTACACGGACAATACAGTGCAACTGTTTTTTGTTAAGTGGTTGCTATGGTGTTGTTCAGTGGTTGCTTTGGTGATGTATGTTGGTTGCTGTGGTATCACAATGGGTTGCTATGGTGATGCTAAGTGATTGCTAAGGTTTTCCAGGTGGTTGCTATAGTTTTGCTAAATATTGGCTAGTTGGTTGTTATGGTGTTCCTAGACATTTGCTGTGGTAAAACATGGGGTTGCTATGGTATTGTTAATAGGTTGCTAGGTATTTGCTATGGTGTTGCACATCAGGTGCAATGATATCACAGTGGGTTGCTATGGTGTTGCTAGGTGGTTGTCGTGGTAAACTAGGTGGTTGCTATGAAGTTACTAGCTGGTTACT
>BRDA01002409.1:37500-45056 GCA_036984385.1 Crenuchus spilurus
CACACACAGGGAGACACACACACACACACACACACACAGGGAGACACACACACACACACACACACACACACAGGGAGACACACACACACACAAGCAGACACACACACACACACACACAAGCAGACACACACACACACACAAGCAGACACACACACACACACACACAAGCAGACACACACACACACACACACACAAGCAGACACACACACAAGCAGACACACACACAAGCAGACACACACACACACACACACACACACACACAGAGAGAAACACACACACACACATACACACACACACACACACACACAGATGTGACAAAGTGTTAAATAACATTAACATTACTGAGCATGTCTGAGCCGTCCGGACTCATTGCTGTACTATTAATACTTCTGTGGTAGAGATACTAAAGAAAAGCTGGAGCAGAAACACACTGAGCACATAGTTTCTCCTTTTAAGGCTCCGGATGGCTGCTGACTGAAAAATCTAAAGCTTCCCCAGAGGATGACTTCAGTCTGCTGTGTTTTCTTATAAAACATGTCATCTACACTCAGACATGCCAGTGAAAGAGCCGCTGATTTATCTAAACTACAACATTCAGCAGCATCGTGCAGGAAGGGCTGATTTAGAGAGAAAAGAGGAGACGAGAGGAGAAAAGAGAAGAGAGGGAAGCCCCAGGCTGGGCACCAGACACACCAGGACTGTCTTATGACAGCCACCTGAGTGTCACCCAGCACATGTCTTAGCTTAACCCAGAGCTCACACAATAGTGCTGCTGTTCAGCATCAGCCTCCGAGTTCAGCTCAGTGCAGACACACAGACACTACATGTCATCTGCTATCACTTCTACTATTTACAGCATAACAGTGCTGCACAACGTTACTGTTATTCATTATTAGGATATTAATCACTGTTTACTGACTTATATCTCCTATTCTAGTGGTTATTGAGGTTACTGTGATTCAGACAGGTGTGAGTAGGTAGCCACAACATACTCTGACCAGTGTGTAAAGTGAGAGAGTGAGACAGATGAATTGTGGGTAAATTGGGAGGATGGCAATATTACAGCAGGTGAATTTTTCACAGATACTCACTGCAGCCAGCTTGTCGAATCGTGCAAAAAGCTCGTTCAGGGTCATTACCAGCTCCTGCGCTGTGCACTGAGATGCCAGGCTGGTGAATCCCTCGATGTCAGCAAAGAGAATACTGCAGAGAGAAAGAGAGAGAGACAGAGAGAGAGAGAGACAGAAAGAGAGAGACAGAGAGAGAGAGGGACAAAGAGAGAGAGACGGAGAGCGAAAGTGAAAGAGAGACAGAGAGAGAGAGAGAGAGAGAGAGAGACAGAGACATAGAGAGACAAAGAGAGAGAGACATAGAGCAAGAGAGACAGAGAGAGACAGAGAGAGAGCGAGAGAGAGACAGAGACAGACAAAGAGAGAGAGACAGAGAGCGAAAGTGAAAGAGAGACAGAGAGAGAGAGAGACAGAGAGAGAGAGACAGAGAGAGAGACAGAGAGGGACAGAGAGCGAGAGTGAAAGAGAGACAGAGAGAGAGAGAGACAGAGAGAGAGAGACAGAGAGAGAGACAGAGAGGGACAGAGAGCGAGAGTGAAAGAGAGAGAGACAGAGAGAGAGAGAGAGCGAGTGAGTGAGAGAGAGAGCGAGAGAGAGAGAGAGGAGAGAGAGACAGAGAGACAGAGACATAGAGAGACAAAGAGAGAGAGACAGAGAGCGAGAGTGAGAGAGAGAAACAGAGAGAGAGAGAGAGAGAGAGAGAGACAGAGAGTGACAAAGAGAGAGAGAGAGAGAGAGAGTGAAAGAGAGACAGAGAGAGAGAGAGAGAGAGAAACAGAGCGAGAGAGAGAGAGAGAAACAGAGCGAGAGAGAGAGAGAGAGACAGAGAGAGAAAGAGAGACAGAGCGAGACAGAGAGAGAGAGAGAGAGAGAGAGCGAGAGACAGAGAGCGAGAGACAGAGAGCGAGAGACAGAGAGCGAGAGACAGAGAGCGAGAGACAGAGAGACAGAGAGAGAGAGAGAGAGACAGAGAGCGAGAGACAGAGAGCGAGAGACAGAGAGACAGAGAGAGAGACAGAGAGAGAGAGAGAGACAGAGAGAGAAAGACAGAAAGAGCGAGAGACAGAGAGCGGGAGACAGAGGGACAGAGAGCGAGAAAAGAGAGAGAGAGAGAGAGAGAGAGAGAGAGAGAGAGAGAGAGAGAGAGAGAGAGAGAGAGACAGAGAGAGAGACAGAGAGATATTAAACATATACTGAGTGTAGCTCCTTCACCTCAGTTTATCACTGTAATCTTCTGAGGCTTGTGGTCTTTTCCATTTGCAGACTTTACATACATACAATAACAGCTATGAGCAACCCACAGTACTGAGCCCAATGACTCAGCTCTATTACCATGCCAATGGCGACGAGGACCGGTTCAGGGCGGTGTGCTGGATCTCTAAGGTAAAGAAAGACATTCATAACCTAATCTAATAAAGTCCAAGAGAGAGAATCTGAGAGAGCCGTCTGACATCCTTCCTGAGAACGTGGTAACAGATACGACCCGTCCATTGTACGAAGCTCCTGGGTGCGAGACAGGCCAGACAAAAAGCTGGCGGGGTTGAGATGACCTCATGGTTTATAATAGCTGGGACTATTCAGTGTTAGTCTGCAGAGGACGTGGAGAGGTTCTGTCACAGATCCAGCTCTAATAAGAACATCTCAGTGCTGACCTGAGGGCTCAGCGATGGGTGACAGTAGAGCTCAGTGATTGAAGCTTCTGTGCAGGTCCAAAGTGACCTCTCTGTTCAGATTCTTCTGAAAGATCATTTCACAAACGCTCGAAGGCCTCTGGAGAAGGAGCTGTTCTCCTGCAGCACAATAGTCCTGCTGTACTCGGAGCGCATGACCTCCGTCTCTCCCACAAAACACCCCAACACTCTGCTTAAGCTGTAATGGCCTCAACACAGTCATTCTCCTGTGGAACTATTATCTGTCTTTTTTTTATTAATTTTTGCCAATTTTCTCCCCTTCCCAATGTGGTAGTAGCCAATTAACCCATCCCATCCCCTAGGGGGCGCACCCCATCCCAGTCTCTGACTCTAGGAGGGTGAAGACATGCACACACCTCCTCTGTTGCATGTGATATGGCCACTTTTCAAACTACTGCTGATACACTGTCACTGGGGAGCCAACGAGCTCGGAGGAAAGCGCAGGATTCCCAGCTCTGAATGGACCAATCAGTAGATGCCTGAGCCCGCGGACATTGCAATGTGTGAGTGATAGGGAGAGAGAGCGCCATCTACCCGCCCAGAGAGAGCACTGCCAATTTTTGCTTTCTTGGGCCCCAGCTGTTGATGGCAAACAGCATGACCGGGATTTGAACTCACGATCCTCTGGTCAAAGAGTCAGTGTCTTAGCCTGCTGAGCCACGCGGGGCCATTATCTGTCTTTTTTTGCCTCTCAGTGCTGGGGTCTTGTGTTCTATGTGTGTGTGTGGGTTTCCTCCCACAGTCCACAAACATGGAGGTGAACAGGTTACTGTAAATTGTACAGGTGTGTGTGTGTGTGTGTGTGTGTGTGTGTGTGTGTGTGTGTGTGTGTGCTCTCAGAGTTAGACTGGTGCCCTGTCCTGGCTAAAACTAGCGTAATGTCCTGTCCAATGCCCAATGAAGGTGTGTGAGGATTCACCATGACCCTGAACTGGCCTGTGTTAAGGATGGATGATATCAATCAGAGGGCACATCTGTGAAGCTCCTGCTGGAACAAACATCAAAGACTAATTACAGTGTATCACAGTAGTGAGTACACCCCTCACATTTCTGCAGATATTTATATCTTTTCATGGGACAACACTGACAAAATGACACTTTGACACAACGAAAAGTCGTCTGTGTGCAGCTTATATAACAGTGTACATTTATTCTTCCCTCAAAATAACTCAATATACAGCCATTAATGTCTAAACCACCAGCAACAAATGTGAGTACCCTGTGCCCAGTAATGCCCTGCCCTGTGCCCAGTGGTAGGGGACTAACCGCGACCCTGATAAGGATTAAGCGGGTGTGATAATGGATGGATGGAATGAATGGATGTAAGCAAATGACATATTTTGACCAAATTTGTTCATCACAACTCTCCTGTTGACACTGACACTGTCTGAGAGATGAAAATGAAAATGTATAAAATATTGAACATCTGAGAAATGTGAGCTGACTCAAACATCATATCATTATAACACATAATAACTACACTACTGATGCCATAAAACCTCCAGCCAACAGGCAGCTGCCCAAAATAACTTATTTAACAGCCTCAGACCCAGATTCTAGGCACAGACACCATCAATGTTAAATATCAGACTGCAATCAGGAATAAAAGCAGAAGTGAGCGGCTGTGCTTGGACAGGTGGAATCTGCTCCTTAAGCCTCACTTCACGTCCAGGGTGGAGGTGAGTCATCAGCGCCCCGCGGCCCACTGTGAGCAGACAGGCCTGCTGTCTAAAGAGCCCCAACACTCACCAGACATTTCTGTGAGCTCCTGAGGAGGCCTTCTGCCTGATGAACACACATTAAAGCCTTTTTCAGATGATCTACAAAGACATCCGCTCCAATTTGTTCAGTATTATTGTGCATTCTCCAGCACCATTACTCACATTCACCAACCGGGCAGGAGCTCAGCACATACCACATTTTACCTCCATCTCAGTCCTCCCTTAAAATCACAGCAGTAATGAGTTTGTGGTGACAGCATCCCCGAGGTCGTGCTGATGCTAAAACACACAGAACTCGGGCCGACGGGTCTGCTGACAGCAAAATGAGCTGAAAAAGGCAGGAAATGAGTTCTGAGCGGAAACATTTCCAGTAAGTGAGTGAAGTCGGGGTCACTGACAGCCGCTTGCTGAGGAAGCTGCTGAGTGATGCTTCGGCAGGTCAGCATGGACGGCGTGAGCTCTGGCCAAACAGCCCCAGGACGGGACGCTGTGCAGAACCACACTTCCTGCTTACATAAGTGAGTCTACAAGTCCTTTAAGGGTCGCTGCTCGACCCGTCTAAAAGCTGCTGCTGGACTGAGAGGTCGCTCCTTCTGACCCTGTAACCCCAAACCTGCAGGCTTTCATCTCTGAACCACTTAAGACCCCGGAAACCGCCCCGAACAGGCCGCTGCGCTCTGTAGAACGCCAACCTCATACTGCAGGTACACTGTATGGACAGAAGTATTGGAACACCTGCCACTTCTTCTGAAATCAGGAGAGTTTGTGCTGCTTTTGTTGAGACTCTACTGTTCAGAGACTTTCTACTAGATACTATGGCATTGAACTCAAAGTACTGGATGAAGCAGAGACCACAGCTCAATGCTGGGGGTCTTTATACCCCTCTAGTCCACACCTGGCATTAGACATGGTGCCAACAGGTTGATGTTTAGTCCTATTCTATTGGCAGTACTTCTCTAAAGGGACTAGACAAGCTGTGTGTGCATCTGTGTAGCTGAATGTGTTCATTTTGTTGAGTTTTAAGAAATAATTCCTGCACTTGATATAAAACTGATGTGATTGTGAGTTGCTGTGTGTTTATAAAGACTCATATGTGTAAAAAAGTGAACTTTTGAGTGTCTCACTGTGGTGGTAGATGATCTCTTACACTGTCTGTCCATCATTTATCTGAACCACACAAATCCTAAAGCTTATTTGTTTATTTTCATGTGTGTTGATGTACTAGCAGCTGGTCTTGCATACGGCTGCCTGTCTGCTCATTCTTCCACCAGAACGGTTACCCATCTGTACGGGCTTCAGCCGAGAACCAGAAGAGCAGCGCAGACGGCGGACGTGACCCCCCTCAGAGTCTGTACAGACCAGCTCACAGCACAGTTACATAAGACCAGCAAGAGAGGGCGGCTCACAGGCCGGCTGGGAGGCGGAGCAGAGTCCGCTGACAAACAGCCGCCGGGCCGAGAGGTGGGCAGCCCGTCTGCTCGGCTATCAGCGCAAACATCATGTGCCAGCTCACAAGCTAGACTGCCAAAACATGGCATCGTAACCCTCACTGGCACCCCTTCCCCCACTCAGCTGAGCCCCAATTAACGGCTAATAATCCCTGAGCCCGAACGAGCCCAATCAAGACCAGAACTTTCACACAAACTTACAACTACTTACATTAACCAGGTTACATCATTTTCAAAACTCTCATAATAACACACCTGTTACTGCAAGAGACTTTACAGCATTTCTATTGGTCCATTCAGTACAACATGTTCTAATCTGCTCTGATGTGTGTGTGTGTGTGTGTGTGTGTGTGTGTGTGTATAGTGTGTGTTACTGTGTGTGAGTGTGTTACTGTGTGTGTGTGTGTATGTGTGTTACTGTGTGTGTTTATGTGTATGTGTGTATAGTGAGTGTGTATGTGTATAGTGAGTGTGTGTTACTGTGTGTGTGTGTGTGTGTGTGTGTGTTTACATGTGTGTGTGTTACTGTGTGTTTACATGTGTGTGTGTTACTGTGTGTATGTGTGTTACTGTGTGTGTTTACATGTGTGTGTGCATAGTGAGTGTGTATGTGTATAGTGAGTGTGTTACTGTGTGTGTTTATATATATGTGTGTGTGTGTGTGTGTGTATAGTGAGTGTGTTACTGTGTGTGTTTATATGTGTGTGTGTGTGTGTGTGTATAGTGAGTGTGTGTTACTGTGTGTGTGTGTGTGTGTGTGTGTGTGTGTGAGTGAGTGTGTGTGTTTGTAAAGTGTGTGTTACTGTGTGTTTACATGTGTGTGTGTATAGTGAGTGTGTATGTGTATAGTGAGTGTGTGTTACTGTGTGTTTACGTGTGTGTGTTTACATGTGTGTGTGTGCACGTGTGTGTGTGTGCACGTGTGTGTTTGTGTGTTCATTGGAAAACTCATGTGGGAATTTTACAAGATAAAAAAAAATTACAAAAAAAAAAAAGTCGGATTCGGCTGAAAACGGAAAAATCTTTAATATACCTTGTCAGACCTACAAAGTGGCCAAATCTGGTGTTTGTAGGTCAACTGTGACTTGAAGAAGAGTTTGAAATGTTGTGTCCCAAAAGTATCGGGACACATTTGACTCCAATGCAACAGTGGTTTTTGTTTAATTGTGGATTTTCCAAAATCTGTAGGTCAAATTGAGCCCAAACGTACATAGAACAGTTGGCAGTGTGATCATCTATGTAACACTGTTTGAACTGTACATTAAGCAGTTTGGGCTGCATTTTTTGCTAAATGTGTTGACAAATACAAAATGAAGAAAAAAACTAAGCAGATGCTCTTTTCCAGAGAGACTTACAGCTGGGGGTGCACTTCAGTCATGACCTGACAAGGGATCAAACCAGCAACCTTCCGGTCACAAGATCAGATCCCTGCCCACCAGGCCACAGCTGCCCTACATTCATCTCAAACAAACCCACTACTGACCAATAAACACTGACCCACAAGAACGGGCATCATATGGGCACAGTTAGCCAACTCTATGTAAAATCAAAACCAGGACCTGAAATAAACCAGAGAGAGAGACAGAGAGAGAGAGAGAGAGAGAGAGAGAGGCAATGAGAGAGAGA
>BRDA01002409.1:45156-58872 GCA_036984385.1 Crenuchus spilurus
TATGTCTCTCACAGTGGACATGCACCTAAGATGAACATTTCAGACCCCTCCATGATTTCTAAGTGGGAGAACTTGCAAATTAACAGGGTGTTCAAATACTTATTTTCCTCACTGTATAAAAACAGTCAGGCTAACATGACTACTGACGGTCTCATCACTGCTCTCACATCTGTGCTATGTGTCATTAGTTTGGAGACAGAAGGAGGTCAGTCTAAGGGCAATTAAATGTTTCATCAGAAGATCTGTGTCTTTCTGTCTTTGTTGTATTCAGGAGTAAAAAACACACGCTGAGACATCTTAATAAAAATAAAAGTTGCTGCTGCAGCAGAGTTCTGAGCTCCCAGCTGGGCTCTCGGGTCTCACCTGCTGCTGGTTCTCTCTCTGTGAGTGAAGTCGGGCCTGGATGCATTCTCTGGTCTCCTGGAAGGCCTGTCTCTGAGAGCCTTCTGCTGGGTAGTGTGTACACACTCCCACTATGTTGGTGCAGGAGAAGATTAGCACATTACACACCAGCTGTGAAAGAGAGAAGAACAGAAACAGAGATCAGAACTCAAACCAGAACTCCATCAAGAACACAGAGAGAGCTGTGAACAGGAGAAATCTGTACATCAGCTGATGTCCATATTAAGACAGTGAACTGCAGGCTGATTTTTCACTTTAAAGCAGCACATCAGTCCAGCTGCAGTTATGTAAGCAGATCCAGAATTAGAACATTACATAGACTGCACTTTTGTTCATGCCTATAGCTTATAATGACCATTTGAAGCCGACTCAGTGAACGGGTTTTGGTTCCACTGAAGAGGTCCACACAGGAAACTAGCTTATGTCTAAGACATAGTTACAGAAAGTTTAAAACTGATGCAGTAAGCTGAGCACCAGCCTGTCTCAACACTCAGACACAGAGTCCATCATCCTGGTGTTTAACGATAAAAACAAAGTAGCTCTTTAATATCCGCCGTTCAGTACGGAGACAGAAACCAGACGAGACCGAACAGACTGGACACGGTCTACACCTTTCACGTTATATTACACCAAGTCTGTCTCTCTACATCTCTCTCTCTCTCTCTCTCTCTCTCTCTCTCTCTCTCTCAGTCTCTCTACTTCTCCGTCATAAATAAACAGAGTAATTAATTAGTAATAAGGGGAGGAGTCTGCAGGTAGACTAACACACCTGTAATGTTACTTCTTTACTTTGAGGGACTATTTTTCTCAGTAGAAGGAAGCAACAATAAAATATTTTAAATGAAATAATGTGTGATGTTTATTTTATAGTTTTGCTCAGTAGTCATATAAAATGTGGAATTTGATTCAGGATGAAAGGACTGATGTGGACCTACTTACTTCATATCACCACTTACTTACAACATGATTAGTTATCACCAGAGACCTGAAAATAAAACTGCTAAATTTTCCATAAATGCGGTGAGATCTCAGAAACTTTTCCAGGTTCACTTGGGAGCTCTAACATTGTACTACAGCAGCTACACTGATAAGACTGCCTGTAGAGTGTTGACACTGACACTAGAGGGAGCTCTAACATTGTTCTACAGCAGCTACACTGATAAGACTGCCTGTAGAGTGGTGATACTGACACTAGGGGGAGCTCTAACATTGTTCTACAGCAGCTACACTGATAAGGATGCCTGTATAGTGGTGACACTGACACTAGGGGGAGCTCTAACATTGTTCTACAGCAGCTACACTGATAAGACTATCTGTAGAGTGGTGATACTGACACTAGGGGGAGCTCTAACATTGTTATACAGCAGCTACACTGATAAGGATGCCTGTATAGTGGTGACACTGACACTAGGGGGAGCTCTAACATTGTTCTACAGCAGCTACACTGATGGGGCTGCCTGTAGAGTGGTGACACTGACACTAGGGGGAGCTCTAACATTGTTCTACAGCAGCTACACTGATGAGGCTGCCTGTAGAGTGGTGAAACGTGGGCGTGTCATAGTAAAAGTCTTTGGTGAGCTCATAAAAATACAGAAAAAAAACAAACCTAACCGGACCAAATATATACAAAGTAACAAACACACGAACCTTGGTTCGAAAGGTTGTTTGGACTTTCAGGTGTGAAAGCACCCTGAGACTGTTTAGTTTTCCCAGAGAGTATTTTACTACCATTTATTCAGTTTAAGCTAAACTCTTTAGTAAAGCAGTAGATTACGTATCAGACTCTCCATCAGTCCTGTGAACATCTCTTCCACTGCTTCTCTCAGCCACAAACACTTTTCATTTAGCACAAATTAACTTCCAATTGTGCATCTGATATGTCGCTGTAAAGTGGATTAAGCGGCTCTCTGGTGTGTTCTGCTGTGTGTGGAGGTCTTTCTGTGTGTGGTGTTGACTGTACATCTGCTACAGCTCTGACATGGTAACCCACACACATCAGATAAGCCTTCCAGCACGTCAATGCACATATTCCCAAGAAACAATGCTGGTCTATTTATAACCTCCACCTCCCTCGCTGCCCTTATTAGGAAGCTGATAAAATGACCTCGTCAATGAGTGGGAGGACATATAACAACACTAAAACTACAGCTGAGGAGTGAGGAAATAAACAGGGTACTTCATCTTTACTGTTATCCACAATAATGTTCATCCAGTTCACTACTTAGGTTACACACTATAAACACTCTAATGATCAGACAAAGCTGACATGTCTGATACATTTAACACAAATACTCCTAATAATTATCAGTGAGTTCCGATTCATTAACTCTGCTGATAATAATACTCTGCAGACCCTAAAACTGACTTAAAAACACTACAATTTTACTATTTATTTGCCAGCAATTTTACATCTTAAACGTCTTCACCTCCAGTGTATTCATTAGTCCTAATCTTATAG
The DNA here is from genome assembly GCA_036984385.1 of Crenuchus spilurus. NCBI lineage: Eukaryota > Metazoa > Chordata > Actinopteri > Characiformes > Crenuchidae > Crenuchus > Crenuchus spilurus. The sequence continues at coordinate 48,017 of BRDA01002409.1, forward strand.
TTTTTATACAGAAAATAAATGAAATAATACAATAAAATTCAAATAATCAGAAAATGTGTTTTATAATTAGTAATAACAGAAGCTTACAATTTACTGCTGAACACTAAACTGTAGCAGCTTTCAGATTTTTAGTCTTGGAAATCATTTCAGGCTACACAGCACTAAAGGGACTTTAGGTAATTCCAGCTTTGTGCCAGAAGAGGGCGCTTCAGCAGGACAGAACCCAAGAGCTCAGTTCTGGTTGTTGCTTGTAACTGATGTTTTGAGACAGGGTTTATTAGAAGCAGCATCAGCTCAAAATAGTCAGAAATGAACAAAGAGCTTTCATATGAAAAAGCTTTCAAATGACTCCTCCCCTTTTGGGTGGAGCTTGGAGAAGAGGACAGTGATGAAGCTGTGAATGTGAGGAGATGCTGGAAGTCCACACATGTCCAGGTTAATTAAGAGCTGAACTTTTTCTACAGAATAATTTTTTTCCTTATTGTTTAAGACTGATATGGAAACGATCTCAGTTGTAATTGGCTTCTGAGCCTCATTTCTAGAGCGTTACAGACTAAAACACTCTTTAACATCTACATACTATGAAAATTTACAGGGTAACATACTAAAGAACAAAGACACACACACACACACACACACACACATTTGTAGAGGTGTATATAAAAAACTGGGGAGTCTCAAATCTTAAGTCCATTACTTCTGTCTTGGTGAGGACATTAAAGGGTTAAAATTGAAAAGCATCTCCCATTCCATCATCACGACTAAGACAAAGCCTGGTTCTGTGGCCTTGATGCAGACACACTAAATTAAACCCAAACAAGCCCAGGCAGTTCAGCACCAGTTCTGTAATGAACATAAACAGCTGAGACCCGTGTTGGAAGAAGCAAAATAAGCCTACACTGTTTAATAGATGATCTTTCAGTGCAGCCCGGAATCGTACTGTGGAGGATCAAACCGACCCATAAAACCCACTCTGAACCTAATGTACTGGTCTGCACAGTCATAAAGGAAGAGTAAAGGTGATAGTCAGCTGATCTGACCCAGAAATGCTTCATTTTAAAGGAAGAAATGCCTGTTAGAGTGATTTAGAGGAAAGAACCAGAGAAACCACTAGCCCATCTGGACCCGCTCCTGTAGCTGTGAGATGTGAGTGTTTCCAAAGTGACAATTAGTCAAGCATTTCTGATCACAGTTGTTGCTCTGACGCATCAGGGACGTGTGGCCCTGAAGTGCATGAACAAAATGACGCAAAGACCTCAAAGGTGTTCAGTTCAGTCAAAGCCAGCACAGAACCTCATCAGAACAGTACTGGTCAATCAGAACTAAACAGGTTTAGCAGAACAATACAGCTCCATCAGAACAGTACAGCTAGAACAGAAATGGAAATGTAAGCGAAAGTTTTGCAATAAAAACATAATGCTTCACCTATTCATTCAGCTTCCTGGCCAATCATGAGCTACTACTCAACTTTAAAAAGAAAAAAATTGCCTCTGAAGGTGTTTGCTCTTCGCCTTCATCCTCCTTCCTCCCCACCACCAGCAGGTTGGCCCCGGTCCTGTTGCCCAGGGGGTGGTTCCACCTCTGCCACCCATCTGTCCGGCAGTGTCCGCTCTAGACCGAATGCTGCGGACCAGGGCTGCAGCCGGGTCTTTACTACAGACCCTAATAATTAACCTCTCCACTAACGCCCTCTTCCAAGTTTTTATGGCAGAACAGAACAGCTTGAATAAAACAGAACAGCACCATCAGAACAGCACCGCTAGAACAGTACCGCTCCATCATTGCTGAAGTTATAAGTCAGATTATTCAGTTTAAAATTCTGGTCCAGTATGTGTTTGTTAGGGTCTCTGGTTTAAACAGCTGGTCTCAGTGAGGAGAACAGGAGCCAATCAGAAGTGTAAACAGACACAGACAGAGCTGTCACTCTACTTCCAAACCACACCCACTGAACAGTTTGACTGGCTGAGTAATGATGTTATATGATATTAATTATATGAACTAAAATCTTTAAGTTCATACAAGTATATGATCTTATGATCTTTAATGTCAGTATGACATGAATTAACTTCTCAATACACACTCTTACTCTTCGCTCTCTTTATTTCACAACGTGACTGTTTGTTTATGATCTCTTATGATGAAGGTGGACAGGACAGTAACTACAGAAGACACAAAGCTTCACGTCCTCAGTGTGTCTATGAGACTGTGTTCAGTAATGGACATTAAACACAGGATTGTCTGTGATTTAGGGAATATTCTGACTTCTGAACACAAAACCCTTCCTGAGGCCCGAGACCATCTCCCAACATTCAGCCATGGACACACCTCACGATGGTGCTGATCCTGTTGGAGTCCTAAATGTCACGTTCTGAGTCACACCTTTGAAGAGGACCGCTGTGCCCACCAACAAAAAAGAGAAAAAAGCATCTCCAATTTTTCATCTTCCACTTCAAAACGACTCCAAATATAGCCGGAGCAAACATCAGCCACGTGGGGCAGTGAGCTTTAGAGCTCTTTGATGTCTGTAGTGGCTTCTTCAATCCAATTTCCTTCCTCTTTATTCAGATGCTGATACACAGGTATGCAGGAGAACATACCAGACAGGACACGGATGTGATCTGCTCAGTCCTGACATTTAACAAGTAAAGCTGCTCTCCCTCCGTCTGTGGTCTGATATCTCAGCTAACTTCAGAACTATTCAGAATCCGGAGTCAATAAGCATCGCAAAGTGACACAAAACAAGAGCATCAGTATTCTGCATGACCTCAGCCTGAGGTCTTTAGTGTCTCATGATCATATTTTGGTGTTAAAGAGCTCTTTGAAGTTTTCTGAGGAGATTAAATTTAGACCATACAGAGGAATAACGTCTGTCCACCTTCAGTAAGTTCTAAAATAGAAGAACCACCAGCACTGACACGGACCGGTACTGCTTACGATCTTACAAACTGGTGTGTTCTGGGATCAGATTATAGCTGTTATGTAACCCTGAAGAATTTCAAGACCTGATCCTGGACCAGTATTCTTACTCTGAGGTCAAATGAGAGATGCAGTGATGTGAATCACATTAAGTGCAAAAGTAAAGGTACTGTACAGTAAACACCAGCATCTCGGTACATAAACAACACTTACATCTACTGTACAGTTACGTTTACTGTCGCATCTTAAAGTTCAGCAGCAAACACACAAAGTAAACTAAACTGTGAACAGGACTAGAAATAAGACTAACGAAATACGACCTTCTGCACATCCTCCATCAGACTCTAGAGACACTAAAACACACTTCTGTGCCCCTCATAAGTCACCATGGAAATCAAACACAGAGCTGACAACACAAGAGTTTCTCGGGATGGGTCCTGGGAAACAGCACCGGGTCCTGTGAGATCTATTTGTGTCTTGGCTGTGGACCCAGGCTGATAAATATGGAGAGGATGCAGCTCCTCATCTGAATCTATTCATCATCTCACTATTTTCTGACAAGTTTCAGGCAGAGTCTCATGTCCAGTGGACACCAGCTCTGCAGCGCTGCTCAGACTACAGTTTATCTCGTCATGTTGTTCAGCACAACAACTAGGAGCTCTGCATTTGTTTGTGTGAAGTAACATTGTTGTCCTGCTCTCACTGTAAGGCTGAAGTATACTAAACACTGCCGAACATACAGACAATCTCCAGGACACCAAAATCAGGCACTGTGTGTGTTTAAGGTGGTAGTAACTTCAGGCTTCTGAAGATGGTGCTGCACGAGGATGATGAGGCTATAAATGCATAGAGGGGCTTTCATAGAGAAAAGGTGGTACAGTGCAGTGAAAAGGCAAAGACTGCTGGTAGACCTGTATGACCGTACACTTCTAAACACCTGCACATTCAGCTACTTCCTTCACACTCTGACCTTTAACCCCAAAATACAATCACTCCTTTATCATTAACATCTGAGACATTCACTGCGCTGTACCACTTCTACATCTCACACACCCTGCAGGTATTTATAGCCTCATCATCCTCAAACAGCGCCACCTGCAGGAGCCTGAAGTTACTACCACCTTAAACACACAAGGAGACTCCGGGAAGCTTATAATGAATGTAGTGAATAAGTTTTAGTTTTACCTGCATATTTTATTCATGAAATTTCATGTCATTAGTTTATAACATAACCCGACACAAAGCAGTCAGTACAGGTAAGTCGTGTGTAATACACAGAGAAGGTTGGTTTGTTCACTATGAGCTCAGATCTGACATTTATAAATCTGATATGTGACAGTGTTATGAACATGTCTAATAATACAGATACATCCTATATAAACAGTACAATAAATAAAATAAACAGTGAACAGTCTGTCACACCTGTGACAAATGTCAGCCGTGATCATCACAGGTGAGGAGGGACAAAGACATCCGTTTACTTTCACTTTCTTCTTTTCTTTTGGTGCCTCTGTTAGCTGTTACCTGTGATAACAGCTCTAAAACAGATTCAAGCTCAGACTTCATCATCTCTGTGTTTAGTATGAGGCCAAGGTTCATAAAACACACTGAATATTCCCTAAAACATGAAGGACGTCCTTCTCCAGGACTCTGCAGCTGAACCTGTGAGTAATATTCCTCATTGTGGAGGTTTTCTCTGCAGTTGCTCATGGCAACAGCTGAATAATACATTATATGTCCAAAAGTTTGTGGACACTTCTTCTAATGAATGCATTCAGACACAGATGTACACACAGATTGTCTAGTCCCTGTAGAGAAGTACTGCCAACAGATCAGGACTAAACATTGACCTGTTGGCACCATGTCTAATACCAGGGCTACAGGGGTATAAAGTACTTCTGGGATGGGATTGTAGAGTTAGGGATGAGGTGGTGGTGGCGCAATAATCCAAACTTTTGTGGTTGAATGAAATTAAATCCTCACAGAAATGTTCCAAAATCTATTAGAAAGTCTTTCCTGGACAGTAGAGACTTTAACAAAAGCAGATAATCTGTTTAATAATCTGATTTCAGAAGAAAAAGTATGAGCAGGTGTCCCAATACTTTAGTCCATATAGTATATGATGGATGGATGGATGCAAAACAGAGTGAATTTAATTGGCTTAAAACAAAAACTGGTGTCACACTAAGTGAAGACACAACTACAGCGGACATCTGAGGGTCCAGTCTGGACATGAAAGTTCTGAGGTTGAGTTTAGAGAGACCGGACTGTCTGAAATATCAGCTGTTCTCTCTCTGAGAGTCCTCCTGATGAACATTTGTGTGCAACCTCACGTCTGCAAAACATCAGATGACAAATGTGGAGAGTCTGATTATAGTACAGCTGGAGGCTGTTTATTATCATCATAAAATAATCTGCAAATATGATGCTGCTGTAGCTTCTGTTTCAGAGATCCTGAATAAAACTAACCCTAAACTCTAAACCTAACCTTAACACATAACCCTAACCTTAAACTTTAACCCTAAACTCTAAACGTAACCTTAACACATAACCCTAACCTTAACCCTAAACTCTAAACCTAACCTTAACACATAACTCTAACCTTAAACCTTAACCCTAAACTCTAAACCTAACCTTAACACATAACCCTAACCCTCTCCAAAAAGTCACACGGTGTGAACAGTACATCAGCTAACAGAGCAGTCCTGCAGTGTTGAGTAGATTTAAACAACGAAAACCTTAAAGTCAGAAGTCGTGTTCAGTTAAAAGAACTATACAGTAACAGTCTCTATACTATACAGTACGAACAGTCTCGCTTAGGATCAGTACACCAACACCCCCAACAGCACCAACACCATCAACACCCCCAACAGCACCAACACCATCAACAGCACCAACACCCCCAACAGCACCAACACCATCAACACCCCCAACAGCACCAACACCATCAACAGCACCAACACCCCCAACAGCAACAACACCATCAACACCAGTAACAGCACCAACACTATCAACACCACCAACAGCACCAACACCACAAACACCCCCAACAGCACCAACACCATCAACACCACTAACAGCACCAACACCACCATCAACAGCACCAACACCACCATCAACAGCATCAACAGCACCAACACCATCAACACCCCCAACAGCACCAACACCATCAACACCACTAACAGCACCAACACTATCAACACCACCAACACTATCAACACCACCAACACTATCAACACCACTTACAGCACCAACACCATCAACACCACTAACAGCACCAACACCATCAACACCACTAACAGCACCAACACCAACAACACCACCAACACCATCAACAGCACCAACACCATCAACACCACCAGCACCAACACCACCAACAGCCTCAACACCATCAACACTTTCAACACCACCACCATGACCAACACCATCAACACCACCACGACCAACACCAATGACCAATATGTGTTTTATATTCATTACAAATAAAGTCACATTTCCGCCTTTTGTTGTTTTAATGTTGATCAGTTTAAATAATATAACTCTGGATTTCTGATTTAATAAGATGCATCAGAATCTTTGTTATTTAATGCACAAGGACTTTATTTTGTACATAATAAACTTAATAACAATAAAATAAACAGAAAAAATACAGTATATAACATTAAAGACACAAATGGCCAGAAACACGTGTGTAATGTGAGAAAGTACAACCTGAGACCTGAGGTTCATTATTACTGATTACAATAAATAAACAAGATTTATATACATATAAACAGAGAATATCACTAAGCCATACTGATCAACAGTAAAACAAAGAAAGGTTTGAAATATGTGGTATATGTGATTTTTAGAGTTAATTATGAACACAAATGAACTTTTTCTCCATATTCTGGTTTCTGAGATGTACTAATTTAAATCCAGACTTTCTGCCCTCCTGACCTCTCTTCTGTGTCTCTGCTGGAAATCATGTGTCATACATAAAAGGTCTCTGGTCTCTCTGAGCAGCTGTAACTCTGCTGGTCCATCAGCTCTGATCTTCAGCCCCTCAATCTAACCCGAGCCGCCTACGTCAGCGGCCCGACTCCACCGTCAGTACTGAGGAGCCGCTGGTCCGGTTCTAAATGGGAATATAACTGTGTGTAATATTAGACATGCTGTTGCTGGGAGACAATAAGCACAATAATCACACCGTTAAACTTTGGTAGATGTGAAGCACTAATGAATGTCACCACCTTCAATAATAATTAGCCTATTAAACTCACTGCATGTCTCATTATGGTAAAGCTGGAAGCTGTTTATGATCAGAATAAAACACAGTTCATGTATAACACTGCTAATCATCAACACTGTGTGGACTCCAGTCAGTCCTGCAGAGCAACAGCACAAGATCTCAATCATAACATGTTTTACACTGAAACACTTTCATCACAACTGACTGTTTGTTTTCTGTGTAGATGCTCAACTGATCACAGCGGCGTGATTAAACACAGTCACACTGAACGTCAGTAGTGTTGGCTTTAAACACAGGTAGTGTGATGTTGACAGATCAAGTAGAAATGGAGATCATATACATCTGAAATCATTTTTTTATTTATTTATTTATTTTTGCCAAATGTGGTAGTCGCCAATTAACCCAACCCATTAGTGGCTCTCCCCATCACTGGGCACTGTCCACTCTAGGAAGGTGAAGACATGTACACACCTCCTCCATTGCGTGTGATACAGCCACCTCCTCTTTTCAAACTACCGCTAATACACCATACCTGGGGAACCAACACGCTCGGAGGAAAGTGCAGGGTTTCTAGTTTCGAATGGACCAATCAGTAGACGCCTGAGCCAGCGGACATTGCAATGTGTGAGTGATAGGGAGAGTGAGAGCACCATCTACCCACCAAGAGAGAGCTTGGCCAATTTTGCTCTCTTGGGTCCCGGCTGTTAATGGCAAACAGCATGACCGGGATTCAAACTTGCAATCCTCTGGTCATCCCTATCTGAAATAATTTTTTTGTGTAAAATCACTGAAAGTGAGACGAGGCTGGTGGTACATCATCTTCATCAGGTTCTGTTTTATAAAGTTTGGATCTGCTGAATCTGTTCTACAGGCTGAAAACAGTAAGGAGATGAGGAGGCAACGCTGCCTCCAAGTGGACATAAAAGGAATCTCACTAGTCCTGTGATACAGTCTGTGGCCACATTTCTATATTGTTGTATATAATTTGATTTCATTTCAATTTGACCTTTTAAATGTTACTTTTGTACTATTGAGGAATCCCTCACACTCTGGGAAAGTGAGGCTCTCTGTCTGTGTTCATAAACACGTCTGTTCTGACTGGTCTTCCATCTGAAGATCTCTGAGCTATAGTCTTCATATCCTCATAAAGGTCACTGCAGTGCCCATCAATAAGTAATGTCAGTCATCTCTCAGCACTGTAACATCACTCTCTGTTGTTCCAGTTTGTCTGAGATTCTGAATGACATTATTTGATATTTTAAATGTGAACTGGATGAATAATTCATCTCGGATTCCTCAGATAACATTAAATAACAGCATCCCGTCTGTATTCACTTCATGTTCTTTCTGTTTAAACACGGCTGATACATATGAACTGAAACTTCTCCACTATCACCTGTTTATAGCAGCAGTCTGATGTGTATCTGCTGGCTTCTTCTGTTCACCTCGATTCAGAACAATCACTCCGAGTCCATTGTAGCAAATTCTGTGCTATTACAGCAGAGAAAAGGATGAGAAGAGAAAGAAGACGGAGAAGGAGGTTCTGTACAGATTGTGTGTAGGCTCTGTCAGTTCTGAGCAGTTTCTGTGCAGGTTCTGTTGGGTTGGTAGCTGAGGTCATGAGGTTAGTTAGACTTTAGCAGCACGTCTGCAGTCCTGTGAGACTCAGCTGGGTTCTGCTTATATAAGAACGGGCCAAAGGGCAGCATGGCCCACAGATCTACAGCTGAGGGGTACAGAACGGGCCTCCAGCATATGCTTTGTGTACTGCACACCATCCTCACCATCTGTGCACAGTTTAGTAGGGAAGTGGGCCACAGTGAGGACGATACATGTACATTTATGAAGACAAACCTTAGAAATAATCTTATTCTAGGATCTGGACTAAATCTAGGATGTAATAAAAACAGAGACGATGGAGGGAGGAGGTGAAAGAGCGATGAAGACAAAGAACAAATGCGTTCCACCAGAAAAATGTCCACAGGCTGGTTCTGGTCACATGAAACTCTTCTCCTTCTCTGCTATTGAGCTGTCATTGTAGTTTAACCTGCTAGAAGACTGTGCAGTCACAGGGTTCTGCCGGAGGGACCGGGTCAGGCGGTATCAGTCTGCACTCATGGACTGCCGGAACAAGTAGGACGACCAAATCGATTATTGTGCTCAGAAATAATCATGAAGTTCTGATCAGCAGAACCGACTGAACAGTGAACACAGAATTTTACAAAAAAAATAATTATATATTCTTTAGTCTTATCTACGGAGCCCCTGAAGGGACTTGATGTATTTTTTTTCCAGATTATAGGGATGTGTTTTTTTTTTGTTTACTATCTGGTACTATCAGGTGAGCACCTGATACTATCAGGTGAGCACCCAATAGTATCAGGTGAGCACCCGATACTAACAGGTGAGCACCCGATACTAACAGGTGAGCACCAGATAGTTTCAGGTGCTCACCTAATAGTATCTGGTGCTCACCTGATTGTAGCAGACAGTAAACAAAAAATTAAAAATTGGATCCCTATAATCTCAAAAAAAACAAAAAAACACCATGTCCCTTTAGGGGCTCCGTACTTATCCCTCCATCACCATCATCACTTTCCTAAGACATCCTCCAATCCCAGAACTCAGAAACTCTTAACCACAGACACAAACAGCAAAACTCACAACTCCATCATTCTCTCCATCCTCACAGACACGTCGGTCAGCAGGAACCTGAATGAACCTGATGGAACAGACCTGTGCTGAGTGTCCCTGATCTCCTAAACCCACCAGAGAGGCTTCAGAGGTCAGAACACTGAACATGTAATCAATAGATGACAGTGCAGCTGTAGCACAGTGTTATATAAGCTCACACTGCTTCTCTAAATCATCAGCCTTAAAAACACTGAACTTCACCCCAAAACACTTCAATACGAACATGTAAAGTGCTTTTATATCAGTCCAACAGATATTCTTATTACATTTTTACACAATTAAAGCAGAACTGCAGTGTTAATGTTACACAGATCATCATTATCACTTTAAAATAAATAACAACACATTTTAATTCAGATTTAATAAAGGAATCCAGTTTGTCCTGCAGCCTTTAAGCCCCAAGACAGCAGAGCTCAGAGACTCTCCACACCGTTAAAGTGAGAATTAGAGTAAACCGAGTTCAAATAAGGCTCAGATGAGGAACGTGGATGATCTGTGGTCTGGTCTGAAGTGGAAAACATTAGCATTTGGCAGTTGTTCTGCTCTTAGTAAAATGGAAAACATTAGCTTATGTAAACAGACGATTCATAAGCCACCTTGACTGGTCCACAGAGCTTCGAGAGGTCGAGCGCTCAGACGTGTCTCTGAGGTTCAGGTGTGTGTGGATGCTCTGCAGGAGTCTGATGCTTATTAATCACAGCGTTACTGTGGTGAAGGCAGCTCTGTACACAGCTCACTAGACCATATCTGTGAGCTTCCACACTGAACCAGCCCGGCTGCCTTGTCTGACTCTCTGTGTGAGGCAGGAACAAGCTCGCTCTGCTTCCTGGAGATCAAAACAGCTGCTGCTGACAGAACACCGCCTAAACAAGCCCAAGCTGCTGTGAGGAGGATTACAGCCTGTATTATTGCACCTGTGCACAGGTGAGCTACTGTAAATCAACTCTGAACCAGGACCATGCGCGTAATTTGCGGGGGGGATAGGGGGGTTATGACCCCCACAATAATCTGATCC